>OU015469.1:2490657-2559546 GCA_907164805.1 Brachyptera putata
GAAAAGAAGTTAGAAGGGTAAAAAACTGCTCAGCGCTCACTCCACGTACTCCGGTCACCTAACGGCACCCACTCGACCGAGACGGTCCGAACTTGGTCTGGACCCTCACTCCAGACCTTATCGCCATGGGTGACCCTGCTGGGAGCAAATGAATTGCTCCCAACGATAGCTCTGGAGATCACGGGGCCACACAAGCCCCCACACCACGTCAAGGTGTCCGGATCCTTTGAGGGGGGACAGAAATACTATCCAAGCATAAATTCCACTAATGCGGCTAACGCAAATAACTAACAATGAATAATTAACAGAGATTTCATTCACCACTGATGTATATTTTTCGATTTAAGAAATGTGTGAAATTAATGCAATTTCTATACCTACATCTATTCTCTGTTCCTTCTATGACTACCAATAACGTAACGGGATAAGCAACATGGCGTAAGTTATATACTTTCAACATTGGACGTCTTCTCACCATGATGGAAGCAAAAAATGTGACGCTCTGAAGTGTACATTTTTGAGATTCGCATTTTCAAATCAAAACGTACACATTCAGCTCGTATTTCAATGTAAAGTACATAATTGAGTACTTGCATTGTTTCTGTTCTTTCTCGCAGATGTCAAGTATTTAATGCAGTTATCAATTGGTAAATGTGGCAGTATGGCTCTTGACTAGGGGTCCAATGCTTTTACACACGTATTTAAAATTTAGATTGGCTAATTCAAATGAAATGTATTCCAACGTAGCTTGATACAATTGGGAAGAGCTGGATTCACAGAGTGCATTACACTTATTACTTTTATGAATCAATATATAATACTACCAGTAGATTGAGTATGACGGCATCCCTTTGATTCCCGCATGGTGCGAAAGGAAATGATCAAGTTGCTTATCCCGTCACGTTATTGGTAGTCATAGGTTCCTTCTACCATTCTTCCTCGTATTATAGTTGTCTACAACAAATCAAGTATGGACACAGTATTTAGAAGAACTTTATTTATAAAAAGAAAGAATATCATACTTTAGGACTCGTATTTACATTTGATGATTTTATTATAACATTACTGATATGAAAAGCTTGCTATGTATGTCTCAAGAATAATGTAGACTACACTAGATTAATAGGCAACGATCCTACAATACTCCGTAGTCAAACTTAGGCTAGCTGACCTAGTATATGGAGAGTAATCTTCAATACCTGGATCTTCACTATCCCGAACCTAGCCGTACCAAACTGACTGTCAATAAGGTTGATTGCAAATTCATGATGAAATAATATATAATGAGAGTCTCATGATTAATGTATCATATCAATAAGCAATGATCCTACAGTCGAATTCAGGCCTAAGAAGAATAGCCCTGGAAACCTAGAACTCATTTTCCCGGAGAACTTAGCCGTAGCAAACTGACTGTCAATAAGGTAGAGGTGCAGTAAATGATTGAAAAACATATAATAAAAGTCTCTTAAGCAATATAGACTCATCTAATTGATAAGCAAAGATCCTACAGTCAAATTTAGGCCTAGGAAGAGTAGCCCTGGAAACCTAGATCTCATTTTCCCTTTGAGAACCTGGGTCTATAGCTGTAGCAAACTGACTGTCAATAAGGTTGAGGCCCAATAAAAGATTAAAAAACATATACAATAAAAGTATATTGAGCGATATAGACTCATCTAATTGATGAGTAAAGACCTCACAGTAACCTACAGTCGAATTTAGGCCTAGAAAGAGTAGCCCTAGAAACCTAGAGCTCATTTTCCCTATGAGAACCCACTTTACCGAACTGACTGTCAATAAGGTTGAGGGCCGAATACAAGATTAAAAAGTCGACCACGAAGCTCGTAAAATTAATGTAATATCAACCGATAAATAACCAAAGATACTGCTATATCCTAGAATCATATTCGACCCTAGAAACCCATAAATAGCAAAGCCTAAGGCCTAGGCAGCTACAGGCCCTAGACAGAGACGATGCCTAGTAATGGCGAGATGGTTTACGGCATTTTAAACTTCTTAATTAGGCATATTATGGTACTTAAATGTTGAAATAAATGGGCAATATAGATTAGTTACTGTTTATAGTATCACTTCATGTTAATTTTAGATCACATACACGTCGAATTATCGTTTTAATGATGATTTACTAAGACAATGCGCAAACTGACTGTCAGCAGAACCTAGGCTGCGTACATCTGCTGACAGTTGGACTGTCATAAGCATGAAGTGCTACAGGAAGTTGGTTTGTCAGTAGCACCGTTGGCTTCTTACAGCTCAGCTGTCAGCAGACTCGGCCATATTTTATACGTCCAATTCGTGTTGACAAGTTATTGTACATCTATTTTAATGTGGATTATTCATAAAGGCTATACTTATGTCTATAAGTGACTGAAAAATTCAATACATTTCGTTCTCCGCTTTTTGACAATGTATCATTCTGATAGATATTTAAAAAATAATGATAATACCCATATATTACCAGATCTATATGTTTTTATCAAGTAGAATTAACATGTTTTCTAAACACGTTTTCTATTGTCTAAAGTAAAACGTTATGTCTAATGCAAGCAGGTCCAAAGTCACCTGATTTTATGAAAGAAAATTCATTAAACACATTATAGACAATTTAAAAATACATACTTCAAGATTGTACTACATTTGTATACGTGCTTTACCTTCGCCTTTGATTTGCAGCCAACAGTTTATCCAAGAAACCTGCAATTTCTTTCACATGATTATCATCTTCTCAAAAGAGGGAACCTCTGAATATGGGCCAAGTTTCTCGATAACAATCCGCGCAACATGCAATGCTTCAGTTATGTTATGTGTAGAGTTTTACTTAATCTCTTAACATTGACGTAGCATGAGTATCATATTATTCAGAAACACATATTTTCCATACAGAATCGTAAAGCAAGTCACATCGAACTTGATAACGAGTGTGTTGACTAACGAATGGCTATTTCATGCCAAGGTGGACTAAAATATAGGTTTGAGAATAACATTACTGTTGAAAATTAACCCTCCACATGGAACGTCAAATAATAAACGTAAAAGTATTGGGGTCTATGTGCCTATTAATTAACTGTTTGCAGGTGTGGTTTACTACATCTTAGGAGTGGAGGACACGACGGGGCCAGCGCCGACTATGTGCCCAAGTCTTGGGTAGACATTGACGGGGGTTTGACCGTACGACTGAGTCAAGATACTGCTAGCACACTGTTTGCAGGTGTGGTTTACTACATCTTGGGAGTGGAGGACACGACGGGGCCAGCGCCGACTATGTGCCCAAGTCTTGGGTAGACATTGACGGGGCTTGTCCGTACGACTGAGTCGAGATACTGCTAGCACACTGTTTGCAGGTGTGATTTACTACATCTTAGGAGTGGAGGACACGACGGGGCCAGCGCCGACTATGTGCCCAAGTCTTGGGTAGACATTGACGGGGGTTTGTCCGTACGACTGAGTCAAGATACTGCTAGCACACTGTTTGCAGGTGTGGGTTACTACATCTTAGGAGTGGAGGACACGACGGGGCCAGCGCCGACTATGTGCCCAAGTCTTGGGTAGACATTGACGGGGGTTTGTCCGTACGACTGAGTCAAAATACTGCTAGCACACTGTTTGCAGGTGTGGTTTACTACATCTTAGGAGTGGAGGACACGACGGGGCCAGCGCCGACTATGTGCCCAAGTCTTGGGTAGACATTGACGGGGGTTTGTCCGTACGACTGAGTCAAGGTACTGCTAGCACACTGTTTGCAGGTGTGGTTTACTACATCTTAGGAGTGGAGGACACGACGGGGCCAGCGCCGACTATGTGCCCAAGTCTTGGGTAGACATTGACGGGGGTTTGTCCGTACGACTGAGTCAAGATACTGCTAGCACACTGTTTGCAGGTGTGGTTTACTACATCTTAGGAGTGGAGGACACGACGGGGCCAGCGCCGACTATGTGCCCAAGTCTTGGGTAGACATTGACGGGGGTTTGTCCGTACGACTGAGTCAAGGTACTGCTAGCACACTGTTTGCAGGTGTGGTTTACTACATCTTAGGAGTGGAGGACACGACGGGGCCAGCGCCGACTATGTGCCCAAGGCTGGGGAGACATTGACGGGAGTTTGTCTGGTACCCGCCTTGAACCAGAATTGCCAGGCCAGAGATAAATTATTGGAACCTACGAAGATTTCTTGGGAGTCTTACAAAATAATAAGACTCTTCTCAACTGCAGGTACGGAAGCTAGATAATGGCGCGATGCTTGTATATCAAACTTGAGCTTTCTTGAGGTATCATTCAACAGAACAGGTCATATTATTAAATTATATCATAAATATTACATATATATATATATATATATATATATATGTGTGTGTTAATTCAACTTCTTGGATACGAACCAATCTCGAGATGTGTGGGATAATTTAGCGATGTCGTAAAAGATACACGACTCGACCAGGAATCGAACCCGGGACCTCCAGATTGCCGGTCCACTGCTCTCCCACTGAGCTACCGAGATATTACTTTCATGTCATGGCTATATATATATATTATATATTATGTATTAATTTATATTATAATTTTATTTATTCTCATATTTACCATCATATATATATATATATTCATATATATATATATATATATATATATATATATATATATATATATATATTATATATCATTTCATATTTCATTATTCCATTTTAATTATAATTAATAAACAAAATACGTACTGACGAGTTCTTGCCATTCATAATAATTTGTAGAATTATGAATAGAATTATAGTCAATGATTTCATTAGAATTGAAATGCAATTACTTCGATTAAGCATTACTTTCCGAAGGAACAATCTTACATTCGTACACTCCATTACACCGGCTTCCATTTACTCAAGCCCATCATGTTATGAAAATTCTACACGAACATTTGATAACTGTTCAATTCAATGTATGTGATGGTTACAGTTCAGTTCCGAGTTCAGCTTGCGGGCATACGTTTTGGAATCTCTATTGGTCTTATTAGTGAAGTATAGTGACAGCTGGGTTCAATGATTTTCCCAGTATTCGCACAACAATTGTTAGGCTACGAGAAATGAAATTATCCCCGGCCAAATACTTCAACTGTTTTCAATTTGAAACGATTTAATTTCGTTAACTTCAATTTATCATGCGATGAACAAATATACGCCTGTATTAGGTATTTATGTGTTCATCAAAATGTGAAATCATGGTATGTTTTTGAAACGTTAAGACTATTCGGGTGAATAAGATAAGACAATGTCGTGTCGGAGGAATGAAATGAGTTTTCAGGTTTCAGAGATAGTATTGATTGGTAGTGCCGAGGGCGGAGAGCAGGAGCGAGGTGACGATGACGACAGGAAGGGACCCGTGTTCAGGGAGACCGCACCTCCTGCGTCGTCACCAATACAGCCGCAACGCAGTCTCCCTGTGTTCGGCTCGCCTCCGAGGGGCGAAGTGGTTCACCGACGCCGACTACGCTGGCTCCTGATGGTGATAACGGTCAACCTGACGAGCCATTATCATAAACGAGAGTGAGTGAATATTATTAGTCTTAATTAGTGAATTAGTAATGGTATTAACTTCACACATTCAATCGTTCCTCTTGTTTTCAGCTTTTGCAGAACGATTGTTGGTCCTACTTGAGTCGGTGCATTTTGACATTCAAAGTGGCAAGAAAGTAATGGCCAACATCACAACGATGCTGGCGGCCACGCAGACCGCTGTTCTACAGCTTCAGCCACAGCAGGGCGTGCAGCCTGGAGCCACGGGGGATTCTAAACTCCCAATCGTCGAGATCGGTGAGCACATGTCCGAGTCGGCTAGCTCGTTATCTAAAATGCAACTACTGAGAAAAGACAGATCGCCTTGGGAGGAAAAACAGAAGCGAATGGCACTTGCATGGCATTACAAATCACCTGCATTGTATGTAGATCTTCGCGAAGTGCATGGCATAACACTACCCGCGAAGTCAACGAAACAAACGTGAGTCAATGCACTGAACTTGCAGTCTGGCCTTTGCGAAGATCTGTTTGAAAAGTTCAAAGTCAAAATGAGTGGAATGTCGAAGTGCGAACGCCAGTGCGTGTTGGTATTTGGCGAAATTTCAATTAAAAAAACCTTGGAGTACAATTCTAGAGTAGATAACGTGGAGGGTTTTCAGGACTTGGGAGGTAGTTTTGGTAGAACACCTGAACTTGGTACGCACATACTCGTTTTCATGGTGCGTGGGCTAATCTACAACTGGAAAATGCCTATTGCGTACTACGTTACCAATGGTTGTGTTAAGGGACATCGACAGAAAACTCTCGTCACCAATTGCCTTGAAAAACTCTTCGAATCTGGTGCAATTGTGCGAACATGCGTCTGCGACCAAGGCCCTAATAACCGAACAATGTTCAATTTATGGAAAATTAATGAGAGTAAGCGGTGGATATTTGTGAAAAACCATAAGGTTTACATGGCCTATGACGTCCCCCATCTCATAAAGAGTTTAAGAAACAATCTTCTCCATAAAGATTTCTTTGTTGCGGGTAAGCAGGTGTCCTTCAGAGATGTTATTCGCGCATACGAACTGGATTCAAGTTCCAGTCTTGCAAGAGCGAATTGTAAGCTAACGCAGCAGCATATCTCACCCAACAACTTCGAGAAAATGAGTGTCAAACTGGCTGTCCAAGTATTTTCACATTCTGTGTATGCTGTGATAAGTACAGCATCGGATTTGGGCCAGATTCAATCACCAACAGCTAAGGCTACAGCAGAGTTCATGAAAGATGTGAACAATGTATTCGATGCATTGAACAGCAGAATTAAATCGGCTACAAATCCATATAATTGCGCTCTTCAGACAGGAAACCCAGTATCTCTGAATTGCTTAAAAGCAGCCTCGGCATGGATTGATACTTGGATAGTCCAGAAAACTGATCGCACAAAGCATGCCCACTTTATTCCACCGTGTTTTACTGGCTTAAAACTAACAATTCAATCAACGCTAGATTTGTTCGAAGACTTGAAAGCAGAGGGATATAAATATCTGCTTGCATCACGCCTCAATCAAGATCCGTTGGAAAACATGTTTGCCGTTATTCGATCTCGCGGTGGAAATGACAGAAATCCCTCTGTTCAACGCTTTCGAAGAAGATTGCAACACATACTGCTGATGCAACTGATGAAACCACCAAGTACGTCCAATTGTGAAGCAGACGATGATCTACAGCTCAATGTCATGCATCCATCTGTAGCTCCTCTTACCTCACCAGACTTGGAGAGTGATGAGGACGCCGACACACCTGGCCATGTGGAGGATCCATGGGGATTTAACAGTGAAGATGAAGAACTTCTACTGGATCTGGATGGGTATGAGGTAGCTGTAGAACCGGAAGTTGGGAAAGTCATCTCACAGTCGTCTGCGCCAACATTGGAATCAAGTGCGGTGAGATATTACCGTGGTCATATTTGTAAATGGGTTGTGAAAAAGTACTCATGTGCAAATTGTAAGGTACACTTGATTAAACCGAACCAGAATATCGAGTTTGGAGATGAAACGTTGATATAGTTGAAGGCATACAAAAACAAGGCAAATTATGAGCTTGGTTCTCTGTGTTCTCCGACTGCTTTGATGCTAGATGTAACACATGTTGCGCTGGGCGTATTTGCACATTTGTGGCCTAAAATACAATATCAATCATACGTCCTAAACAACTTGATGGGTGCCATTCACAAGGCAATTCGATTGAAACATCCCGCATGGTTTGAAGGAGAATGCGTCGATCATCGTGTATCAGCAATGAAGCACATGATTACTGTGGAAATGTACTACGAGCTAAAGTGGAATGAATGAAGGCTTTAGAGGCGCGTCGACACCGAGGTCATTTTGCGCCTGTACGCTGTAATGAACCGATGTAATGGATACGATGTAATGAACCGAATCATGGAACCAACGATATGTTGGAAACGGCACAAGAGGTGGGTTATGGATTAAACATATCACAGAACGGTTAACAAATACGTGAATGGTCAAACACACGTTCCTCAAACACAGGACAATGAAACAAACGTGTGTATGATGTAAAAGTCATACACACATTTCATGAACACAACATTGAACGACTGTGTGTATGATGTAAATCGTCATACACACACTGATACACTTGATAGCTGATCAAAATGATTGTATAAAAAACGTCATTTTGGTCGTTTGTTCAATACTAAAAGGAATATACTGACTATACTGACTGACTATATTATTAAATAACAATTTTAGTATTGAGGCATGTATCAATTTATCCTTTTCGGAAAGCCGATAATGCAGGGCAAGTAGTTCATGGTTCAGCCGAGAAGCTACGCATTAGACGATAAGATTTAAAAGGGGAGGAGTTATTTGATCCGAGATTGTCGGTAAGCCAGTTCGCTTCACATCTCACGGTCGGTGCAGTAGTACAAGAGCATGTTCAGTACCACCCTGTATGGACAGGTTCGTGCTGACCGGTCGCCTTTATTTTCGTAGACAAAACTTCGGCTCACTACCGCTCTACTAAGATTACAAACTCAATGGTTCCACACAAAACCACCCCCACTCTTACCCTTACTTGTTATAAAAAGGCAACACTGTCAAAGATTGAACGAAAGACATTAAAGTCAAAATAGTATAAAAGGTGAATGAAATTACAAGAACAAACGTCAATGAGAGAAACCTAAAATAATAAATGAGTTTGCTAATCTCGATAACCAAACCAAGCTGGAATAATTAGAAGACAAAACCTGAAACGGCGGTAAAAAGTAAAGCTAAGATCTGACAACAAGTAGAGATGCAATAAAATAAAAGGGATGGGGAGGAAGCGAACTTTTGGCAAGGTCAAGTCTTTTGTGTGGATGAGTTCGTGACAAGAAGAAAGAAACAGAAATGGGGTAAGACCAGATACGCATGCAGGGTGGTCGAGGATTTGGGTCATCACAGGGTCAACATTAGTTTATAGGGGTATCTATTAATTGTTGCATCTTCTCACTCAGGGCCGAACTTCCGCTTCAAGCTTCGAAACAGAAATGGAACAGCTGATGAACGAACTTGGTGTGTGGAAGACGAGGGATCCTGAGGCACAAATCACAACAAGAACAGACTCCAATAACAAATTGAATATTTTATATTTTCACTCTGGTGAAATGGTTGCTACGCTCAAGAAGTTTCCTGAACTGCTGTTGATGGACGCTACTCACTGAGTCAATAATATCAGAGTGCCTGCAATCGTCTTCATGTGTTCAGACGGATAAGGCAGCGGGAGGATTGTTGGCTAGTGCTTTGTGTCCCATGAGCAACAAGGAAGGAAGCCATCACAATTTCACCAATATTAATCGTGATGTACGCCAGAAGACGAGAACCGTTATAGTTGATAAAGACTAACGAAATCACCTCCATCGAGAAAACACGTCCAAATGACATCATACATCTTTGTCGATTCATGTACAAAGAGTATTCCAATCTGAAACTATACATGAACCTAATGCCACCAGAGAACACGTGCGCACGATACTGAATACAATGCTGTACAGCGACAGATCTGGAACATATGAAGCACTATCGAGATCTTGTTCTCATGGGGCCGCTTATGATGAGAAAGATGCCGTAGAGACCCCACTCCCCACATTGTCAGACACCACCCACCCTCAGAAATAAACTAAAGACTGATCCGCTCTCGAGAAACACGTCCGAACCCGACAAGATCTCGACATCGAATGCCTAGAAGAGCGTTGGGCATACCCCGTTTAGATGTTACAAGATGCACAGGAGCAGTAACAACGTCGTGAAGCTGCAAGATTACATGCTGTACTACGTCACTGTGATATTCCCTTTCTTTCTCGTTACAGGGCCTTGTGCGTCCGTATTATTGTTTAGACTCATAGACACATTATAAGTCACCCGTGTTCTTCCCAAATACGCATCCGCTTTAGGGGACAACGCTCTAGTTGCTTCACTGACAGTGCTTCAGAATAGGTTTCCATGTCGCATACAATCTCTGTGCGTCATCTCTCTTATTCAGATTGTGGGGCCGTTTCTCAATGTCGATAGCCACGCGTATTATGCGGTAGACATAGTGTTGAACTGTGGATAGAGTCTTCTCGTTCGCAAAGTCGATCCAGTACGTGTCCCTCCTGCGTTGCATGTTGTGCTCTTGTTCTGTCTTGCAGCCAACTCATGCTCCTTCACTCTGGCAGACAGTGTTGCTATATTTAACAAGGGTGAGCGCGCTCACCCTTGGACACCCTTATATAGAAAAAAAAACCTTAAATTGATTGCTTCTATTGACAGAAAACCTTAAATAGATTACTCTGTGAAAATAAATTCTCAAATTGATTGTTTCTATTGACAGAAATCTTGAATACATTGCTTATATTTACAAAAAAACTTACATGATTTCTTCTATTGACAGAAAATCCTGAATTAATCAAATTCCATCGACAACAGAATATAGTTCCTTTAGTATTTTGCTTATAGGCCTATCTAGAACTTTTATTAAATGCTTCTTTTTCCATGTTGCTTGACCTCACCAACAGCTAGGTTATAGAGGGAACAAATAAGCAGATGATAAAGAAACGGTGAGGTGATGATAGATGAAACGACATTTTAAAAACCCCAATCTTACGCAGGATTTGAACCCGCGGCCCTGGAACCAGAAGCAGATACGCTACCTCTAGACCTTGAATTTATATATATATATATATATATACTAGCTGTGACCCCGTGTTTGAGAAACACGGGCCTCTCCTTTTCTCCTATTAACGCTACCTCCCTCCCCACTACCCCTCCTCACTCGACTTCTCCTCACCCACCTCCTCCTCCTCCTCTCCATGCCCTCCTGTCATCGATTCCCTCCCCCTCTCCCCTTTCTCTCTCTATCTCTCTCTCTCTCTCTCTCTCTCTCTCTCTCTGTCTTGCTCTTCTTTTTTCACTCTGCATTACACTTCCTCTCTGTCTCCCCCCCTTCCCCCTCACACGATTCGACTGTGTGACGTGTCATTGCCACGACATGGCGTATGAAGCACAACGGTACCAGACAGCGGAGTGTCTGCCATCTAGCGTGTACTTCCGCAACCTTAAGCGTGACCGCAGGAGAGACAGAAAGAAAGACGGACAGACCTGGGTAATTCTTAATATTATATATATATATATATAGGCATATATATATATATATATATATATATATATATATATATATATATATATATATTTATACATATGGCTTCTAGTGGGTATAGCGTCTATAGACAAACTATAAATAATAGAATAAAATGGTAAGTTGTATACTGGAATAAAATACTGGAATACTGTATACTGGAATAGTGGAATAAAACATTGTATTGATCTCTTCTATTTACAGAAACATAAAAAAAAAGTTTAATAGCAATATTTGTATGTATAGTGGTCTCAGTTTTGTGTATCACATATTGTGTTCATATAGTTGACATGCATATTATTTTCAAAACATGTACAAATGGCCTAAAGTCCATTCATATAAGCGCGTTAATGATACAACGATTCAACTTGAACCACACGATACACAAAATTACAAAAACTTCCGCAATTTTATTATTTAGATCTTATTTTGGCTTGATTGATTTCAAATGATACTAGATATATTTTATTTATTATTATTGGATGAGCGAAGCGAAGACTCAATTTCACTTGACCCGAAAAAATGTACCTTTTTTTTTTTTTTTTTTTTCGCGCTCTACAGGTCAGCCGAAAATTCAAATTCGATTGAAACTTGGCATGCCCATGTGTCATCATCTGGATTGAATCTCATTAGTTTTTATACGCAATCGGTTGCACCACTTGTGAGAAAACTAATTTTCCATTTTCCAATTAACCCATAAGAATAAGCCAGAGAAGAATTTTCATAAAAAAAATGTCCTTCAAAATATTTCAAACTTTCACCAAATTTCAATATAATAATGATACATAATATATATATATATATATATATGCATATATAATATATAATAATATATATATATATATATAATAATGATACTTTCTTTATAGTTGATTAGTTCGTAATAACTCTTGATGTTACGTACACAAAAAACAACCAATCACTGAGCAATTATTGGCAACACGTTCACGGCCTGCTCGACGAAAGAATTACGAATTCTCTTAACAAGAACGAGAGTTACATAGCGAAACGAGCTCGGAGGGAAACTGGTCTGTTGTAGTGATGCCGCAATATAGCGAAAAAATCGATACGTCGATTCGATTCGATATTTTTTATTCCGATTCGATTCATCGATTAATCGGAAGTGAGAGAATCGATATTTGAATTTGAAAAATCGATTTTTCAAATTTAAAATACCGGTAGAGCTATTCAAGTTTTCAATGAATATTGTGTGTAAAATACTTGTTGCAGCAGGATCTATTTCTATTGCCAAGTCACTTTCAATGAATGCAAATATTTCATGTACGACTTTTCGTAATTTTGGTATTGTACTGTATTGTATCTGATTTTAATGAAGTTGGATCACCAACTCTTGTGAACAGTTGACAACAAAGTGGTTTCTGTTCAATTGGGAAATATCCAGAATATGAATTGTTTTCTGGCGCCTAGTGTTCATCGCGAAAGTCCGTTAATAAATGAAAGTGGAAGAGCGGAGACAGGTGGCGAGAGTCGAGAGCTGTACATAACCCTACGCTACAAAATTATACTTCGAAAACAAAATATAATTGACAAATTTAAAATTAATATAAAGCATCAAAAATCGGACGTGAAAACATCGATTCAGCAATATATCGGAACCAATTGTATCGATTCAAAAATCGATGTATCGAAAGGAAATGAATCGATTTATCAAAATATCGATATAGTCTACGGCATCTCTAGTCAGTTGCCATTGAAGTGTTGATCTCAATGCTGTTGCTGTTCTCAGTCGTTTTTGATTGTATGAAGTTATGTAATTATAATGTAATATAATTAGTGATGCCTTCGGGTACCCGGGTATCCGGGTCGGGTACGGGTAATGCATTACCCGGGTACCCGTCTACGTTCCGGGTAATTGTGCTAACCAGTACCTATAATATAGAAAATAACTTTTATAAATCACTCAAGCTACCGAGAGAAATTCAACTTCGCATTCTACATAAGTTTTTTCACCTACCTTCCCACACCTCCCTCAACTTGTCAAAATGCGCTCGTCAAATCTAGTCGCACCACCTACCGTTATCTGTGGTCACACGTGCAGTGTACTGAATCCCTCTCCTGTCACCCACTCTCTAGTTGCCATGCCAAATACTATTCTTTACCGAGAACTGAGAAGCATATATAGTCAACCCATTACCTACCTCCACGATTTGAGGGTTTTGTCAAGTATTTCTTCTCACTTCGCTGGTGTTTTTCAGCTTGAATAGGTCCTTGTATATTTGCTTGTTTTGCAGTTTGTATGGACTTGAGTGGTGTTATTGTTGGAGTGAGCATAGCGACGTGTGTTTAGTGTTATATATATCAAATTGAGCGATTTTTTTATCGATACGATTTTTTTTAAATTACCCGGGTAATACCCGGGTAATTTCGGCGGGTACCCGGTTCCTAATTTGTTACCCGAAGGCAACACTAAATATAATTATTAATAAACCTACGAACTGGAAATATTTACTTACAAAACTACAAAAGAGAAACCAATCCAGGCCCTAGCACATTGTAGTGATAACATTTGCATTTAACATTTGTGGAATAAAATTGACAAAATTACTGTGAAATGATGTAGGCATAGTATTAATATCAATTTGACGCTGTATGATCGTGGGATGATATGTTTAGTTGCCCTGGCCTATGTTTATTCATAATTTTTCTATTATTTAGCTAAATATTAATGTGAGAAGAAGCTTTGAAGAAGAAGAAGAAGCTTTGTAAATTGAAATAGCAAAATGCATGCCACCTAACCTCACCGAACCATTGCGTTAACCTATAAACTCAATGCCTGAACGATTGGCAGCGGGCACACATAGAGGGTGGTGGAAGATGCGGAGGCCTTGATATGAGTAGCTGGTCCACTGCCTCCGTGTTGGACGTTATAAGCCGGAAGAGCGGCGGCTCGCAGGTGTTCGGTGACGTCCTCCACGGACACATTCAAAAGAAGCCTAGCCTTTGAATTGTATGTCAACTTCAATTAGAGCTCAATTATCTTGTAAATTTAATGACACTGATAGTTTCCTTGATGTTTGCTCATATAGCACTGCTTGCTTGTCGATTGTTGCTGATTGAATTGAAATAGGTAAGAAAAAAGGAATGTAATTATTATTAAATTCATTTGAAACCAGGAAATAAAATGAACAAAACCGTTGCTTATAGAACCAAAAGTGGGCGGTACGCCAAAAAGAAATTCGGTTTTTATTGAATTATAAAATATTTACGCTGGGCCTATGTAAAAAGTTATTATCGTTCAATGTTAGACCGTAACCAATTACAATTTCAAAGCGCATAAATTTATAATATACGTAGAAAACCAGCGATTCTTTCACGCATAAAAAAGTCAGCGGATTTTGAAAACCTATTCCATTACACACTGGGTGCATGATCATAGCAGTTTTTTCTTCAATTTGTTGATTAGAAAATATACAGGCTATGTGGACAAATTTTATGAGTATGTAGTCGAAGATTGTAGAAATTTGCATAACCCAAGCGCAATAATTTTACATAGAAATTTAATTCTATAGAAATTCAGCGATTCTACGCGACGAGTAGGTGTTTTTGGTCCCTCTTATTTCAGCCAAACATATAAACTTGTGTGTTTCCATTTCCACAGTATGGTGAACACGCTGAAAAACTGAGTGAATATTTACTTTTTCAAGAATTAATAAACTATATGAAATTTGATGATAAGCTTGATGTTCAGTTATTTGATCTCTATTTTTATTTCTATTCGTTGAGCCATAGTTCAGAAATCAAATAATCTCACGCTCCAAACATTCGTTATAAACTTAGGAAACTGTAATGCATTTATGTAGGCCTATTCTAATCCCAAAGTAGTATACAATCTTTTGAATTGATGTTATTTTGCTTAATTGAACATTTTTTGGAAAAACTAATCCTTTGAGCCTAATTTTTAAATTTCATTACCCAACAATGTTCAACAGGCATCGACAAACAACTGAGTTCAGTTTTCAACCTTCAACGACAGACCATACTAATTGATTTTATTTCAGTTCAGGCCTTGTCCTAATCCTAAGGAATATTTTGAATTTTCAAATGACAGCCATGAAACTTCAATTCATAAGAATTTTAAGAAACCATAGGTATTGCAATTTTCTCGTAAATATTATTATTATTACGGCCTACTGTTGGATTATAAACTGAGCTTGTGGTGACTTAAATGGAGTAGACCTCCACTGAACGTGGTAGTAACTTGAAATTTTACGTCATGCCAGAAATGGCCGGTCAATTGTGATTGCAAAAATATATTGTTTCAAAATTAGGCCTGGTAAGGTCAAGTTTTTCAACATCCCCACCTTCTCTGTTATCACTTGTATCAGTTTTTCTGACACCACTGAACTTGTTTTGTTTGTTGAGAAAATCTACTTCGTATTTTTGTGACGGAGGCAGAGATAAAGATGGTCGATGACGGGGATTGAACCTAGGGCCGCTATCTACCACTCACTGATCGACCTAGTCTTCACCATATGACCAACAGAGTAGGTTAATGTTTCACCTTCCTCCAATCATTACAAACATGGTGTTAACTAATTTAAAATGCAAAATTTCAATGCAATTGCTCCTGAATTTCATTAACTAATGTCATCACCTCAATCAAATTCAAATGAAGAACTTCATGGCTTAGGCCATACAAGAAATTTAAAACTACGTATAATAGGAACGTCACACTAATATAAACTCTGCCGTGCGACTGTGTTGAACGAATCATGAACAACCCATTTCAACTCTTCCGTCAATTTTGCCTACGAAGATTTCGTCAAATACTGCAACTAAAAATTAGGCTACGTCTACTTAAACTACACCATTAATTTTGTGAACAACTAAATGCACACTTCTTTTATAGTGTATTTATCCATTATTGCTGGGGCAGCCACAGTACAACTAAAGATAAATTACTTTCAGTGTGAATTGTTTGCACCACTAGGCCTAACGACTGTCAGCATTAAGCAAAATATCAAAATGCGCATTACAATGAATCACGGTTGATCATAGGTTTACTGTCGTAAAGAAAGAAAGAGGTGTAATTTTATAATTAATAAGACTTTGAGTAGCCTAGGCTTCTAGTTTTGAATAGGCCTGTTGCTTTTATTGAATTAGGTTAGGTTAGGTAAAATTAGTTTAAACCTAAGCATACCGGTGCACAATTTTTTGAAGTATGGAATAGGCCTAGCTGAAATTAATGATCGAATTGGGCCTAGATATCCATCAAGATCCAAATCTAGACTCACAGAAAATATGTTTTCATCAAATGAAATGACAGTGTAAACATTAACCTCCAACTTAACCTCTATCATAAGATTATTTTTCACAATGACAGGCTGACAGCTGATTCTGAACGGCAGAACCACGAACTTGAGTTTGACAACTGACACAGCTCTGAAAGAGGAAGCAGTTTAATCGTGAAATTAATGGGTTATAATATTACTTTGAGGTTATTCTCTTGTGATAGTATTCATTGTAGGCCTGCCCTATGTAGGCCTACATTTTGATTCATTGGCTAAACATTGCTGTGAATTGATAGAAGAAGAAGTTAATGGTTTGTATGCCTGGGCTAATTATACCTGTAGGCAACCTAACCTTAACGAGTTAATATTACAAATGACAATGATACAGAACAACATTACATAGGCCCTACCAATTTCAGTGTAATTACATGGCAAAATACCATACGCCTAATATTATTGCCCATTATGGTTTCATAATAAGAGGAAGCAGAAAGAAGGAGAAGCAGACGATGGAAGGAAGACGGAATGGCTCACCGGCTTCGAGATCGCAAGCAGCCCTAGAAACGACAGTGGAGCTACCTCCACCCCCAAACCCGACTACGTTGGATTGGGAGATTAGACTGATTTGATGGTTTCAGACTTCAATTATAGAGGCCCAAAATGAATATTACCTTTGCCTATGGCCTACCTCAGCGTAGTATTTCACTCCATCTTCATTCTTGAAGACTTTGACGTAAGGTAACAAAATACGGTTAATGTGTTAATGATCTATGTTGATAATGAATTTTGTTCACTGTGCAACTCAAGAGGGCAGTGTCATTATTTCAAGTAGGCTCTATTCTGTTTGTCCAAAGAAAAAGATTCAATTTTGAAAAGATATGTCAGCTGATACACATCCGTTGTTTATGCTCGTTACCATCGTTACGAGAGAACCAAAAGTGGGCGGAGCCCAATTTTTTTCGGTTTTTATTGAATTATAAAATATTTAGGCTATGTGGACAAAAGATATTATCGCAACGCGGTAGATTATAACCAATTACAATTTTGAAGCGGTCAAATTTCTATTTTACTTGGAAAACCAGCGATTCTATAGAGCCCCCAACTAAAACTCCACGCCAACAATGGAGGTGGGTGTGGCCTAACCTGTTTTTCTGAAGTATTCTTTGATTATTTAATTAGAAAATATACAGGCTATGTGGACAAATTTTATTACTACCTAGTCGAAGATTGTAAAAATTTGCATAATCCAAGCGCAATAATTTTCAATTTACGTAGAAATTTTGCGATACTAGGCGACAAATACGTTTTTTCGGTCCCTTTCTGGCCAAATATATAAGTGTGTTTCCACAGTGTGGTGAACACGCTAAAAACGAGAAATTCCCTACCACACAACTGAAAAGTCCGTATGTTACTTTAGCAAAAATGTCCATACTAATAACCCTACTCTCAAAAAGTCATCGAAGAACGTGCTTTTAAGAATATTGCCAAAAAGCCACTAAAACTTGGCTAATTAATGAAAGTTTCTCAACATTCTTCAAATAATTGATGAATAAACACTTAAACAGATAATGAATTAGCATGAAGATATTTATTTACTTGAACACATTATTTAAAAGTTACAACATAGAGGCGAAACATTACATTTTATTCATGGCGATATGACGATTATGTCAAAGTTTTCGACGAGGGCATTTGGGGGGGTTCTAAAGGTCAGGGTGGAATTTTGTACTTATGTGTGCTGCTGGTGGATCCGCACAACGCCCGCCAGCGTAACGCCCGCTAATGGTACGTCATTGACTTCAAGGCAATGGTAAACGACAAGGTACATTTCCAAGAGTAACTTCTGTTTCATAACACGGCCGGTAATGTAGTATCAATATCTCATAATACTAGGAAAAGGTTGTAAGATGAGTTATAGTGCAGACGATAAAATAGCATTGCTTAGATTTGACGAATATTCGTGAATAACAGTAGCAAAACGTGATTTTTTCGTTAAGGTAGGCCTAATAAAAGTATCAAATTGCCTTGCTTCATGGAATAAATATTTAAAAAATCTGCGCCAGCGTAACGCCCGCTTAATTTTTCACCTGAAATATATCGTTGTACCACCCGGTTTCAGGTTGAGGGAAAGGAAATGGTACATGATGCATTGAAGTCGATAAAGTAGTACTTAAATACAGTGGCGCGGTGAGTATACTTGAATACGCTGGCGGGCGTTACGCCGATGCGCCACGATCAACTGTTTCGAGCTGTCAATTTCGACTAGCGTGGCATAGGTTGGTGGCTCGGATCTCCGAATCCACGTATTAGATATCATCAACGACAGTAAGTTTCGAACGTACATTCCGCAGTTTCGGGTGACCTACGAGAGATGAAGCTTCCGATCGACAGTTTGTCCTATCCCACACACTCGGCGTACGGGTGGTTCGAGCCTTCAGCATTCTCTTATCAATACACGAGTATGAATAGCTATGCCACCAAGTAACAACAACTAGCAGTCATCAACTGTCTTCACTCGCTAGCAAGCTAATCCATCCTTCGAGAGACCGGGCTTCGATTCCCGCCATGGTCGACCATCCTGACAGAGTTACATCGTTTTCATGATCAAGACTTGAGATTAATTTGTCGCATATTATTGAATAATATAAGTAACTGGGTATCGTTGATTACAGAGTCCAATATCCGTGTTTGGTTCGGTTTGGTTTCATATACTGATGGGGATTTTTTACTTCGGCCCCTCATCGAAAGCGATGAAAAACAGCATTACAATTAACAATACAATAACATTCAGAATCAATCAAAATGAAGCTTACAGATTAAATATGAAAACTATGTATCATGTGATTTGAAACCGATGATTTGAATTATACGTACTGGCGATATTCGTTTTTGACATGTAGGTTTTCAACTTCATCTGTATACATTATAATGAAATTCATGAAATACTTTTTTTCATTCATTATTCATTTCTATGTCCATTTTATAATTTCCACAAATTTCCAAGTACAAATTGAACTGTAAAAGTGGGTGAGTGCTACGTCTCATAAATGATGAGAGCAAATAAACAAATGCACAGAATCAACATATTACATGGGCACACATCATTTCGTCTGCACGAGGTTCTTTCTTCAATCTCCATTCAAATGTCGCAACCGACATGGGCAACTTTCTCAGCTCCCCAAATTCAATTGCACAAATTGTCTCATTTCTCACAGCATAACTGACACGATGATTATCAGATGCTTTTGCCACCTGCTATTGCAGACCCGATCGAGCGTCTCCACCACCAATTAGCACGAACGGCTTGGTGTGTCGATACGCCAAATGAGATAGTAGCACATATCATCTGTTCTTCTCTTCGTTTTTATCTTGACATATTTTCGCTAATAAATGATAACTTTGTTTGACTCGGCGGTAAATGATCTCGGGTGACCTTCACCTTTCAGTTGTATTATCTTATGATAGAGTGTTATATAAATGTATGTAATCCAAATAGCTTAACGCTAAATAAATGAATATTATTATTATTATTAATTCAATCACTACACGATTCGTCGAATAACAAAATGTCAATCCATAACATTCCGAACTATTTATTAGAAAGATAACTCTAATTACGTTTATTTTAATAACATAAAAACTTTATGCATAATCATTGTTCCTCAATCAAGGCTATGGATGAAAGATGAGATCGTTTGAACAAGGCACCACAAGGGCGATCTCAACCCCCAAAGAATAATTAAAATATAACAATCCATTTAACAAACAAATCAAATTTTAAATAGGGTAGTAATTTCAGGGTTAGAAAACAATTCAAACTTTCACAGTGGGGAGAAAAAAACTTGAATCTTTTCATTATCTTGATCTTTTTTTTCTTCTTGAAATCTACTTTCATCTCTCATTTTCTTTGATCTATTGTATTTTCAACAAATTTGTAAATTTTGTTCCGATTTTTTTTTCGTTTTATTATTATGTAGGCCTATATGTTTAATTGTATTCATCATGTTGTTATATGTTTCAATCTTACTCACGAATATTGATATAACTCTCAATACAGACTATAATGTCCTGCTATTATTGATGACGTTGGCTTGAAGGACCGACCTGATTGAATACTGTGTATAAGGTATGTGAACTAGGCAAACGCATGATATGCGTCTATCGAGACATCTATCGAGTAAAATCTGAAACTACACACCTAGGTTGCTCCAGAAGATGAGAGGGTATTTTATCATGTGATGTTGGATGGTTGATGATGATTATTATTGTTTGCTTAACGACCCCACCAACAGCTAGGTTATACGGGGGTACGAATGAGCAGGTGATTATGAAACTATGAAGTGATGATGAGTGAACGGACGTTTACAAAAACCATGCCTTATGGGACTCTACCCCATGCCCAACGGGGACTTCAGTTTCTGAAATTGAAATCATTATCATTATATAATTATGTTTCCACTTATTCGATTGTTACCATGGTATTATTATGACGTATCAACTATGAATTATTTCAATATTTTCTTCTTTATAATTTCTAATCCATATCCTCCATTTTATATTCTCCTGAGTGCGAACACAAGTTTTTTTTCTTGCACTCAGTATTGTATTTCCCATTCAACTTGTATATTGATAGAATTGTAGTAATGCTGTTATAATTGTGTTGTAATACAAAATATGTACCACCGTAAATGGAAATAAATAAATAAATAAATAAAAGATGCCTCAGCTGACTGAGCTACCGAGGGCGGCATTTTTCTTTGGATAGTGGGAAGGAGTCGGTCGTGTCCTGTTGTTAAGGAACCATCCCAGTATTGGCCTGAACGACAGAGGGGAAGCACGTAAAACCCCTGTCAGGATGGTCGATCAAGGCGGGGATCGAACCCCGGTCTCCTGACTGGCGGTTCAGTGTATGTACACTCGACCATCCGTCTCAGTGAAATACGTGCCACTATGGCGTTTCCCTGGTTCTACGCGTATCCTGTCTGAAAGCTAGCAAGGAGTGTTATACAGCGAACAAAGGACAAGCAGCGACAACACAAGAGACGGCGGACCGATCAACCGTCTCCTGTATCAAGTAACCGAAACGACCGGGAGTGTCGACCCGCCAGTATGTCCGTGGTAGAGATTATACCTGGGAATATCCGAGCGTCTGTCTGAGTCCATTCAGCTTGGGTCCAGTCATAGGTACATCTATGAAACAACATCTTCATATTTGACAATATAATTCATATTTGAAACAAACATATTTGTTTGCCCTACAATATTTAGAATATCACTGTGATTGGTCTATTGAAGGGCGCTAGAGACACTATGACAAGTATTTTTGTTGAATTTCGCAGGAATTTTAATCGAAACTGAGATTATATAAATTTGATTGGAATTTTAGCGGTTAATATTGCAGCCTTTTTAAAAATCCATTCATACTCACATTCATAGCATATATCAATTCATCATTTTTGTAATATTTTTATTTAATTCTCATATAAGTTATATTATTTTAATGCTGCTCAACGACCCCACCAACAGCTAGGTTATATGGGAGTACGAATGAGCAGGTGACTATTAAACGATGAAGTGATGATAGGTAGCACGTTCACATAAACCCATGTCTAGTGCGGGTCTCGAACCCACGCCCAGCATGACTCCAGTTTTCAACACAGTGCGATAGTTGACTGAGCCACGGGGATGGCTCGTTACTACTGATGTTTATGACTTGAACCATTAAGTTGTGTTTAATTCATAAAATATGTCATTGAAAATAATAATAATGAATAAATAAATAAATGTACGATTGTATTATATTAGCACAAATTAATAATATACGGCCTTTGAGTGAATGAGATGGCCGCCCCTGAGGCTCAGTCAATCATCGCTAGGGGTAGAAACTGAAGTCAGGTCGGGCGTGGGTTCGAGTCCCGCACGAGACATTGGTTTCTGTAAATGTGCTTCCTATCAACACTTCACAGTTCCATCATCACCCGATCATTGGTACTCCCATATAACCTAATTGTTGGTGGGGGGGAATTAACACGAATGATAATTACAAGCTAAATTATGTCGCATCTATGCTGTGGTTTTGTGTGTAGCTTGTAAGTTCCGAGCGACCGTCCCCCCTACCCCACACCACTAGCGCTCAGGTGGCTCGCGCCTTCATCTTGTTCACCACTGGACCGGACCTAGGAACGCAATGCGCAGTTGTTGCCGGCTGAAGGTCTGACTCAGTGTTGCCAGGTTTGAAAAATAACATGTTTTTTCCACGAAAATTATCGAATTAACAAAATTACAGTACATTTTTCAGTAAACACTCATATACGAGAAAAGGTTCCACGTAGATATTGCAATGCTGTCTTTGAGTAATTATTTGATAATTTGACAACGAATTATAAAATATGTACACATCATTTGACGTCCATTAACGCGCGGGTAGTTTGAGCTTTAGAACCTGTGGTATACGGACACTTGGGCGAGAGACGTTTAGGCGACGGACACTTAGGCGACGGACACTTAGGCGGTCTACTTTCATCCACTTTATCATTGGACACTCAGGCGACGGACACTACGGCGACGGCCAATTTTACTTTTACAAATATAAAATGTGTACGGGATATGTAAAACGCAATTGTCTATCATTTAATTTTTCCAGGTTAGTCATTTTGAAGAGAAAAAATGAAATGTGACCCTTTTAATTTTTCCTTGATCCCTTGACCATTACCACCTGTGTTTTCATCCCCCACACCTGTGAAGATGTAAGTACCAAGCGAAGGGGGGGGGGGGGCACAGTGATTCATAGATATGCTTGTTATAAGTGAATAAAGAACACGTGGGTTTTGGGGTATCCCAGCATCCTAGAGTGGATTGCAAAGACCAAGTTCAACCCCGGCCTACCTTAGACGCCGTCCTCTGATTCATGATTCCTCCGTTCATGATAGGCAAGTATATGCTTCTAACATACTTCAAAACCGGACACTTTGGCGAGACGGGGGGACACTTTGGCGAAATCGGGAGAAAAATTTCTAAATACACAAAAAATGCTTCAAAATAGAGAATTTGTAGTTTTAGTTTGTAAATTATCTTTTTAAATTCATTCTTTATTTTCACAATTGCCCAAAAGCTACATAATTTATAAATTAAACAACTTTTGTCGCCCAAGTGTCTGTCGCCCAAGTGTCCGTCGCCTATGTGTTTGTCGCCTAAGTGTCCGTCGCCTAAGTGTCCGTTTTTTGTCGCCCAAGTGTCCGTCGCCTAAGTGTCCGTCGCCTAAGTGTCCGTTTTTTGTCGCCCAAGTGTCCGTCGCCTAAGTGTCAGTGAATCGAACCTGTAGGCTTCCGTCAAGTGACGTCACCCATTGTTGGAAGAGACAGACAACAATGTCCACCAGTTGGAAGAGACTAATCAGCATGTTTGGTAGTTCACCAGTTCAGTTTGTTGCTATGGTAACGATTGGTTGTCATTTGTTACTTGACAGAAGATTGTGCGTCTCCCGTGAATCTGTTTGGGCCTTGACATGAGATGAAGCCGAAAGCAGCTGGCACTCATGGTTAGAGCTCTGGTTTCCGTCGGGAACTGTGTTACTAGGCTAGTGGTTTGCCATCGTATGAGTCTAGATTCACACTGAATCAGCGTCTCAAGATATCTTTTGCTACAAAATACATTCATTTTCAAATGTACTGTCATTTCCATAACTAGGAAAACGCCATGTATGCGTTGTTAGACGAGCGAATAGGAATGGTATGGGTGAAAATGGGGAAATACTGCTTCGAGTGGTACCAATTTAGCACATTTTATGTTTTTTCTTCAAAATGGTCTACCCGATCAAGCTGAAACTTTTTAGAAATGTGTATCAAAATGTAATTCAACTTCACGCAAAATTTCATTTTTTTGGAAAATAAAAATATTATCCTCTTTTTCCGCTATGTTATTCCAATGGGTATTTTTGAAATGTCTAAAATTCATAAAAAAAAAAGTTATCCCCCGATAATGCCACAAATCTATACAGATCTAATTTAGATGAGGAACCATATTGAAAACAAGTTCGAAGTTGATAGCTTTAGCCGTTTGACCTGTGGATAATCGACAAAAAAACATAAAAAAAAACATAAAAAAAACATAAAAACGAACACCAATTTTTTTCAGTACGTCAAATTGAACCCTAGCTAAAGCTCGTCTAATTAAAATAATTGACGATAACATACTCAAATTAGGATACTATTCAAAATAATATAAAAATAATATATACCGTAACATTAATCTAAACGTTGATGGTAGGTAGTTGATTGTATACACGGTTTCTTGAATTCGGGAGCCCGAGGTGTAATTCCATCTTTTTTCACAAATTTTTTAAAGACATATTCCATTTCCACCATTAATTTAGATCACATAGTAACGTCAATTTTAAAAGACTCGTCTTTCATTCTCCACAATCATCTCTATAATAACTCATCATGAACATTACAAAACGTTTTTTTTTTATTTGTATTTCAACTATTTGATCTTAAAACTTATTATTATTATCTGTATTATTTTTTCAATAACGTTCATTTTTTTTTTAAATCGTCGATTTTCATACCTAGATATAAGTTAATAATTTTACATACGTAATTTAGTAATTCAATTGTAATTCTGTATAGATTCATAAAGCTGGATCCTAGTGGTCAATCACATTTTGTGAACAGCTGACATTAAAATTGTTATTCTCTCTAATGGAATCCTTCAGGGCTGACATCCCAATCTCATAATTAAAATCATTGTCTATCAAAAAAAGTTAACAAAAATTACTAAAAACAAACTGTGAAATGGTTCCTCGATCGCCAACAAACAGACAAATCACCTCGATCTATTTTACATAACATAATTTCAATACAAATTCCTTAAATCATTTCTATAAATAAACACATAACAACAATTCAAACTATGTACACATTTTTATCATTTTGTAACTGATATACTATCTCGAATCAAGTATATATTATGCGGTCCCGATCGACTGTCTTTCCCATGCATTACTACTAACGATAATGCGTTTCGATCCACCACAAATAAACGGATTGCTAATATCTTATTATAGTCACCACAGAACAAAATCGCTGAAAACATAAATTTCACTTTTATATTTCCTAATCGGTTAATTCACTCTTCAAGTGTGCATTCCACTGATTAATACAACTTGATAATGAACCAATATTAAAAATAATTCGAAACATTTAGTACCGTTTTTTCTGTGTACCTGCAAAATAAATGAAAACGCATTTGAAGTGAAAACTATATATATATATATATATATATATATATATATATATATATATATATATATATATATATATATATATATATATATATATATATATATATATATATATATATATATATATATATATATATATATATATATATATATATATATATATATATATATATATATATATATATGAATATATATATATATATATATATATATATATATATATATATATATATATGGCATATAAATATATAGCCTTCCAATACTTTATTAAAATATACACAGTATGTATATTCTATTGGGTGTTTCATATTGAAAAAACGACTTGAATTATCCATAAATATTCATTTTTATCATATTATGAGTCGTTTAAGCTTACGAGATAACATTATATATATATATATATATAGCCTATATATATATATATATATATATATATATATATATATATATATATATATATATATATATATATATATATATATATATATATATATATATATATATATATATATATATATATATATATATATATATATAAGTTATAAGTAGATATAAGTATATAAGTTGGATAAGTTTGCTTATACAACAAAAGTTTCATGTTGAACAATCAAACCCTGCGACCTGTGCAGTGTTTACAAACAACAACAACAAAAATAGGCAAATTTCGCCCTCGTTAGCTCAGTCAGTTGAGGCACGCTTCAGACACTGAAGTCACCGTTGGGCGTGGGTACGCTAGATGGCGGACGCATCGATTTTACAAGTACGTTTCACTTGCTGTACGCTGAAGTGTTATTGTTGTATGAAATGATGTGAGGCTTATTAAGGTACCATCAATAGGGTTCAGCTGATCCTTTGATAAAGCAAGTGATGAATGCGAATTATGAATTACATGATTCAATCGCGCAGTTTCCGGAAGCAACAACTCCTGTCTCTGACGATCTGATGCTTAGATGGTTTTTACTATGAATGATATTGTGAATATCTAACTTGCCTTAAATCTTTCAGCGAAATTCGCCTGTAAAAGTACCTATAGAATGCGCTAGCGGCGACCGTCCGCTATTCAAGATGGCCGGCGAAAAGTAGTTATTCAAACACATCAACATGGAAGTGAATGGCACAACGGGGCCAAAGTTTTTGTTATTAAATTATATTATGCGTTATCTGGAAGCAAATACAAACTCGAGGAATTTGACAGAAGGGGAGAATGTTCTGAATGGAGGTCTATTGATTGCTTGTGGAGCAACTAAGAAAAATAACGAGGAAATCAATGTGTTGAGCCTCTGCATGCAGACATCAGCAATGTCAGAAGACCCACACTCCATTCAGGGTATTTTAGACATAAGTGGAGTTGAAATGAAGATTAAACAGTTCGAGTGTGCCTGTACAGCAGGAGAATCTTTGAAATGCGAACATATAGCGGCTACATTATGGTATTTAAACAGGTAATTATATTTCAAAGTAACCACTAATCCCTAGGCCTACACCATAATGCCTAGGCCTAGCCATTGCATTTGTAATCTTGCCATTGAACATTACAAATTCAATGGCCTAGCCTACACTGTTAGGGTAGGCCTACTGAATATTTTAAAATGATATAAATATGTCATCATTATATCACAATGACAGTTGTATATAGGTGTCACAACTGACACATAATGTCTGTTGTCTTCCAAGCCAATTTATAACCGAGGTCTGTGCTGGCCCTAGACTCGAGACACTTTATAGGGCTATGTCAACTTTGGGACTTGTAAACCCTAGTTGTAGGCATGTAAAATGAAAACACTAGCCTAGTTAGGAGGCCCAGTAGGCCTATATCTCTACTAGGCCTAGCCCTAGCCTGTGTCACTGTTGAAGTTGAATTATTTTTTCAGACACGATGCTCTATCCCTTGAAGACTTTTCGGTTACCGATGTTAAATGCCTGTGGGCACAGAAGAAGGCACCTACAGTATTGACTTTTGCTTCAAAACCTCTCAAAGAGTTTTGTCACATCAATATGAAGCCATACCTCATTTTGTCAGCAGAAGTTATAGCAAATGCCTGGTCAGTACTAAAATGTGCTGCTCCAAATTCTGCTCTGGCAAAACACAGGTTTGGTTCAATTACATAAAATAGGGATAGTTGCATCATAATTTGCTTATGAATCAAGTCGTTAGGGCCCACTTCAACCGTACTCTTGTACCACTAAAAAACAATGGTCTATTTCATATCGTACTGTAGTTGAAATGCAAAATATAAGTTCACTGTCTCATCATGCTAGAAGACGTTAGGCTTGAAAAATGTCAATACCATAACAGTTATTGTACTACCGTTTCGTACTCGGGTTCCGTGCTAAAAGTAAGGGTCTATATGTCCGTACCATACTTTAAATTTTAAAGCTAGTTGTAGTCTGGATAAGCCCCTACCGGTACCGTACTTACACAAGTTGGCCCAATTCAGTGTAGGATAACTTTATAATATTTATGATTCTCAGAATAGTAAATCAAGAAACTACAGTATTTCAGTTCTATTTCAGGATAAAAGATTAATTACCTATTATAATTTATTTATTCTGCATAACTACCTGTGTACTTAGAATGAATCAGTGTTGCCGTAGTGATCTTGGTGCAACTATTTGCATTACTGTAAAAATATGGATGTAATATAGTTACTACGAAGGGCTAAATGTAATTAAATTGATGACAAAATCTCTCGAGGATTATATTTTAGCTATGATTTATCGATTCTACTGACTTACTCCAACCACGCACCTCCAACCTTCTGCAGGTTTGTGCAAGAGTTCTTTGAATTGATATGCCTAGCTAAGTGTGTGATACCTTGCTAACATTCTGTTCAAATGTTTATAGATTGGGAAGAATGTGCGAAGAAAGGCCTGTAGCTGAAGTTGTTTGGCCCGAAGCCAGTACCTTAGTAGTGCAAGAAGTGTTCAACCTTCAGAACAACAGTCCGCTTCTCCTCAACTCACCGCAGCATGATGTATCATCAATGAATGCTTGTTGCGCTGAGGTTTACGCCAAACTTCAGATAAATGATGAGACCGGTGAACTGTTGTGCCATGAAACTTTTGAATCTAAATTCAAGTGGGAGTGCGAACGGCAGTTTCGCATCACAGGAAGTCGTTGTTATAATATCTATACTTATGGCTCAAAAAAGTCAGTGGACTGGTCACAAAAATGTAGTAAATACTTCTGGCCAAAACATGTGACTTCGAAAGCCATACGGCATGGCAACGCTTTCGAGTCGGAAGCAAGAAGGATGTACGAACAAGAAATGAAATGTAACGTACAAGAGGTCGGTCTTGTTGTACCCCCACGTCACCCTTGGTTGGGATATTCCCCAGATGGAATTGTTGCAGATGAACATACCGGGTTGCCCATCAAACTGTTAGAAATAAAGTGCCCTTTAATCGGCGAGAGTGTACCGGCTTGGAACTTGGTAGAAACATGTAAATATATTCAATTAAATGACCGAACATATGAATTGAAAAAAAAAACATCAATATTATGGACAGGTGCAGCTGGGAATGGCCGTACTAAATGTCAGTACGTGTGATTTTGTATTGTATGCTCCTTTCGACAGGAGTGTGCAAGTGATACAAGTGGATTTAGACGAGGAATTTGTGACGAAGATGTTGTTGAAAATTAAAAATGATTATTTTAACAACATGATCCATAATATTTGTATAGGCCGAAGTGAAGATGACAATAATAATGTGGTTTAAAATGAAGGAACATGGAGTTTAGCTTGTATAATCTGAATGTTATTTTCAATTGAACATAAATTATATACAGTATCAATAATTACAAATCAGTTGTTAACTTCTGTCATATAACACCTGTCATCACTGAACCAACTGTAATCTTCTCGACCAATATGAAACTTGTTAGGTTTAAATGTACTCACTTCAAAACTGCACTTCAACAATGCTTTGAAATAATGAAGGCCTAACTAAACTAAAAACTAAAATAAAATAAAATCTAACTAAAATTTATCATCTGCTAAAATAGGAGATGACAAATTTGCCATTCCACATAGCACTACCATGATGAAGTCTGCCATCGGAAGCAACTTCCATGGCATTCTGTCGGATCCTATTTTAAATCTTTTGATTCTCTCAATAGCTCTTGCAACATGCACACGAGCTTTTGCAATGTCGCTTCCTCTCGATTGAACCTTTTTTTTTTCTTGAAAAAGGAGGGCAAATGAGTCCAAATCCAAACTGGTCGCATATGTCCTTAATTAAAAAACCTTTATCAACCATTATATCGTCCACATGGGAATCCAATTTTTCCACTAGTCCGCTATCTACGAATATCGTTTTATCAGAAGCTCTGCCCCCATATCCAGCACTTATGTACGTTATAAGACCTGCTGGGGATACTCCGATCAGATATTTCATTGTCTGTGTTCCTTTATAATACGAGTACGACATGATACGACACTTCAAACACTTAGACTTAAACGTAGCTATTTCTGTACAATCTAAAACTATACGCGTTTTCTTATATTTATCAAAACATTTTGGCATGTTTTGCATTACTTCCATCTTGGATGGCCAAGGAATCATGCCATGCATAATACTTGCAAGTGTCACAACTGTGGATTTGAACACATTACTGCATGTGGCTCCGGTTCCGCCAAAAGAAAATTGAGAGCAAAACAAAGCTAAAATTAAGTTTGAGCTTCATGAAAGTAAGCAGCACTTTAGTTCTATTGTCCATTGAATGGCGGTTACTCTCCGGAGAGATTGCCGTGAAACACGTAATTATGGCATCTAATAGTGCAAACGTAGGGATACCGGTTGCAATGTTTAGTTTTCTCTCGGTTGTTATAACTCTAGTGATGTTCACCGTGAAATCGCCACTGCTGACTTGAGTTCCAAAGTCTCTTGTGGATTTTCCATGCTCTCCAACTTGCACACAAGCATCTCGTCTTGCGAGGTCTTTACGGTTGGACATATCTGTCTGTTCAATGGGTTGCTCGTCGACACCGGTTCCTGCTGATGATGCGAAGAACAGCAAAGCCTCAGCATCGTCCATTGACGTGGACATATCTTCTGTAGGCGTACCTGGTCCTGGATCCGAATCTTGACTTCCAGTGGATACACCTGGGTCTGAAACTGCTGTCCTCTTCACGTAGCGGTCTTTCCGCTGTGACGTGGTTTCATTGGGCTTTACCCAAGATGCAGGAATTGAAACAATCGGCAAGTTCTGTGAAGGGATTGCCGTCTTCTTCAAACGCCTACTTTTAGTGCTGCAATCTGAAAATGAATATCAATATGACTTGATTAAGAATATTTTTTATAATTGGTAGGCCAATTTTTGGTGGGCCCTCATTTCACAAGTGTATTATTTATCTAGGGCCTAGGTCATGACTAGGCCCAAGTCCAACATTTCTACAAATATCGGTTAGGTCTCAAATTCAATGGTCTAGCTCATTGTTCATGACGTTAGAGAATCAATGGCTAGGCCTAAGACATTGGACTGGCACTATCATTGAATTTGTAGGTTAGGTTAGGTTACGCCCTAGTAAGCAATCTTGGGCTAGACCCAGGGCAATTTAACCTGGACATATTTATGACCACTTAATTTGGACAATATTACGACTAATTAATTACTTCATCATCAGCTTACCTTGTAGGAAATAGTCAGTGGGCAAAAAGTGTAGTGAACATACAGTCATGTTCTTGGAGACACTCTTGCCTATCTTCAACAACTTGACCCACTGTTTTTTTCTATTCACTTTCTCTTTCAACCCATAGGCGTTACCTACAATTGAAACTTCTTCGTCTTTAGGAAATGAATGAAATGAACATTCCCTGTTCCTCTTTGCCATTGTTGAACATTGTGGCACGCAACAAAACCTCTTATTATCACTACGCTTTTTCGGTGAAAACGTGGCCATTTTTATACAAAATCATCAACATCTATTGCTAGCGACTACTTTTCACGGGTTCACAAATCCTCCGCTAGGGGCGTTCTGCAACTTTTACACGTGAATATCCTTGTTGCAAAGAATATAAGTGTGGTGAGATGTGCCAATAGTACTAAAAGATAGGCTGCCCCAAGCCCCCTCAACTCACATAGGACGACCATTCTCTTATTTGATATGTTAGTTCCATGGTATTTAACGTGGCGCGCTCAAAGCGGCTGCGATGACGTCACATTCCTTACTGTAGCTGTCGGCCATTCGTTGTGAAAACAACGGTTTTGTTTGGTTACATGTCTCAGAATTAGTTGTGCAAGTTTGGCTTTACCAGTATTATTCAGGTGCAAGCCATGTTGCGTGAAATCATCTCTGTCTAACACTGACTCAGTATTTAGAAATTTAGTGTGCAAATCTATACTGTTGACACTTATCCTCTTCTTTATATTTCGATTGCCTTTGCCTTCACACCTCTACCTAGCTGTCACTCAAAATATTTATATACCGTACATTATTATCAATTTGCCGAGTGATGAATTACCAATTTGATCAATTACAGCCTTTACAGGTGTCTGATCCATTCATCGAAGCCATTTATTTATGATAATCACTCCATGTCACCATCGAGTTTTGGAGTAGTAATGATGTTACTTCGTACTAGACAATATTATGAATTTCATATTATTTAGAAATTACAATATGGCCACCCTTGACGATCAAGCAATACCCTACAATGTTTGCTTCCTACTGAGCCACCGTAAACGGTTCTCTCATACAGTACATTGGTATTCAACGTGGTGAGCCACCATACCAAGAAAAGTAAGAATTTTTTATTTAACAGGCTGTTGCACCTCTTCCTGTTACATATCTCTTTGGGCTGCCCTCAGTAGCTCAGTGAGCCAAGGCACTGCTTCAGAAACTGAAGTCACAGTTGGGCGTGAGTTCGAGTCCCGTATAAGGCACGGGTATTTGTAAACGTCTTTTCACTTATTATTTCATAGTTTCAAAATCATCTGCTCATTCGTACCACCGTATAACCTAGCTTTTGGTGGGGTCGTTAAGCAAACAATAATCAATCAAATAGGCAAGATCCATAAGAGTGGGATGAATGTTTTCGCTATCGCTCATCTAATTATTTTCTTGGTGTTATATGGTTATATTCTGCATCGAAATCGTAGATTCGAAACATCGAAACAGGGGTTTCCAAACTAAGGCCCGCGAGCACCACCAATCCAACCCGCCATAGCGTATTTTGATTACATTGTGAATATACAAGATAGTAATCAGATGTTTTTTTAACGATCAATTGAGAAATACAATAACTGACTTACATATGAAATTGAATATTCTAACTATAAATAATGATATAACATTCATCCTAAAAATTTACCATCAGTGACATAAATATGTAATTCACAAAGGTACTGAAATCAACATTCTAAGGGCCGGTATTACAAATAATACATTTGTTGATTGAGCGATAATTAGTGGATTAGCTTGTTATTACCCTTGGTTACCAAGTTATTTCGGTACTGCAATTGGTTAATTAGCTTTATTAACACATTTTTATTATTGGTAACATGGGCCCTGATTATGAGTAATGAGATTTATGTAGCTCACCACAAGATTGTGTTAGGAACAGAAGGTCAATTCATTTGACGGCTGTCCTCAAAGCGGGATACTAAGATGGTACAGCGTGACAAAATCAGTACATAGAAGTACAATGATTATTTATGAAAGTGATACAAAATTGATATTAAGAGTATATAACAAAAGTATGAAAATGAAAGAAGGTATTAAAGAAAGAAGGTATTATTAAGATTATTAAAAAGATTATTGAAAAGGTTGAAATTTTAGTTGAAATGAAAATAAAAATAAATTACTGTTGGCCCTTGGGATTTAGTGGAGGAATCAGTATGGCCTTCAGGCTAAAAACTTTGTAGCCCCCTGCTGTGATCCATACACGTGTTATTTGTAATACCTTAATCTCTAGATATGGAAACAAATTTCTCTTATACTAGGAAAACGCCATATATGCGTCGTCAGACGAGCGGATAGTAATAGTATGGGCTATGACTATCAATAACGTAACGGGATAAGCAACTTGATCATTTCCTTTCGCACCATGCGGGAATCAAAGGGATGCCGTCATACTCAATTTTACTCAATTTACTGGTAGTATTATATATTGATTCATAAAAGTAATAAGTTTAATGCACTCTGTGAATCCAGCTCTTCCCAACTGTATTAAGCAACGTTGGAATACGTTTCATTTGAATTAGCCAATCTAAATTTTAAATACGTGTGTAAAAGCATTGGACCCCTAGTCAAGAGCCATACTGCCACATTTACCAATTGATAACTGGATAATTACTTGACATCTACGAGAAAGAACAGAAACAATGCAAATACTCAACTATGTACTATACATTGAAATACGAACCGAATGCGTACGTTTTGATTTGAAATTGCGAATCTCAAAAATGTACACTTCAGCGCGTCACATTTTTTGCTTCCATCATGGTGAGAAGACGTCCAATGTTGAAAGTATATAAATTACGCCATGTTGCTTATCCCGTTACGTTATTGGTAGTCATAGGTATGGGTAAACACTGCTTCGAGTGGTACCAATTTAGCACATTTTATGTTTTTTCTACAAAATGGCTGACCCGATTGAGCTGAAAATTTTTAGACATGTGTACCAAAATGTAAATCAACTTTACGCAAAATTTCATTTTTTTGGAAAATAAAAATATTTTCTTTTTTTTCCGCCATGTTATTCTAATGGGAATTATTGAAATTTCTTGAATTCATAAAAAAAAAGTTACCCCCCGATAATGACACAAAACTATACAGATCTAAGTTAGATGAGGAACCATATTGAAAAAAAAGTTTGAAGTTGATAGATGTAGCCGTTTGACCTGTGGAGAACCGACAAAAAAACATAAAAACGAACACCAATTTTTTTCAGTACGTCAAATTGAATCCTCGCTAAAGCTCGTCTAAAAAGTGAATCAAAATTATGAAGATTAAAAATTATGAATTTTTACAAGAAAAAAAAATAGTTTCTCTTTAATTTATTGAGTACAATATATAGTACATTTCATCAAAATTAAAGCACAATTTCAAAATTACGGTACATTTAACGATTATCGTAAGCACATCATCGATTATTTTATTCAAAAATTTTGTTCCCGGGTTCGTAATTCTGTACCGGCAACACTCCCTCTGCTGCTGTTCCCTCACGTGACGTCACAAACAGTCTCAGCTTTTGCCTGCCTCGCTGACCGCTAAACCACCACACCGAGGGGGTAGGCCCTCTGAGTCGTCGTCTCTCCGCTCACCCGGGGTTCCTTTCGCTTCCCACTCTATCAAAGGGTCTACACTTAGGGCAAAACTTTGTGTTTCGCGTATTTCTGTTCACAAATTTCGGCAAAAAAATTTTCAAATTTTTTGGGAAAACGGAGAAATTTGAAGAAAAATTCGTTAAAGTTTTTTATTGAGGAAAGGTTTTTACGCCACACGGTCCCAAGGTTTCCAAGAGACGGTTGATTGTTACCTTAAGCAAATACTGACAGTGGAACATACCCCCTACACAATGCAAGAGAGAAAATACATCCCAGGAAGGCAAGAGAAACACCCAAAACCCAGGAAGTGCAAAAAGAACGCAGCCTTTAGCAAATGCGAGGAGAAAATACAGCCTCGCAAATGCAAGAAAATACGGCCACGCGGGGCGAGAGAGAAATACGCCTACAAAGTGCGAAGAGAACAACAAGCCTACGGAAGTGCAAAGAGATATAATCCTTTAGCAGTGCAGAGAGAACATACTCCTTTTCAAGTCAAGGAGAACTACAGGCCCACGGGTGCAAGAGAAACACACAACCTACAGGTGCAAGGGAACATGCATGCCTTTGGGAATGCGAGAGGAACAAAAGGCCTACGCAAATGCGAAGAGAAAAATACATCCTTACAAGTGCAAGGAGAACTAGGGACGAAGTGAAAAAAACATACACCTAAGAAGTGCAAGAGAGAACAACAACCCACAGGAAGGCAAAGGAACGCATGCCTTTAGCAAAGGGGAAGAGAAAAACAGGCCTACAGCAATGCGAAGCAAAATACATCCTTTGCAAGTGCAAAAGAGAACATACGCCTACAGCAAGTGCGAAGAGAACCTCAACCCCACAGGAATGCAAAGGGGAAAATCAGGCCTTTTGCAATGCAAGAGAAATACGGGCCCACAGCAATGCGAGAGGAAAATACAGGGCCCCAGCAGTGCAAAGAGAACTAAGCCTACAGGAAGTCAAAGAGAGAACACCCCAAACCTACAGGGAAATGCAAAAGAAAATACAGGCCCCTTTGCAGTGCAAAAGAACATGCTGCCTTTAGCAAGGGGGAGGAACTACAGGCCTACAGCAAAAGCGAAGAGAACACACCTTTGCAAGTGCAAAAAGAGAACTACAGGCCTACAGCAATTGGAGAGAAACATACAAACCTACGGGAATGCAAAGAAACATACGGCCTTTGCAATGTCAAAGAAACACCTACGCAAAAGCGAGAGAACATACGGGCCCCCCGCAAGTGCAAGAGAAACAACAGGCCCACGGGAATGCAAGAAGACCCAAGCCTACAGCAAGTGCGGAGAGAACATACAGGCCTTTACAAGTCAAGAAGAAAATACAGGGCCCACAGCAATGCAGAGAGAAATAAAGCCTTTAGCAAGGGCGAAGAAACAACAGGCCCACAGAATGCGAGAAGAACATAACGCCTCAAAATTAAAAAGGGGTTAAAGGCCTACGCAAGTGCAAGAGAACATACGGCCTACAGCAAATGCAAGAAACATACGGCCCACCAATGGAGGAAAATACAGGGCCCACGCAATGCAAAAGAACATACACCACAAATGCAAGAAGACTACAGGCCCAAGGAAGTTCAAAAAGAACACACACCCATATCAAGTCGAGAGAAACTACTGCCCTAATCAATGCGAAGAACAACAGCCAAAGCAGGGAAAAGAGAACATACAGGCCCCATACAATGCGAGAGGAACATAACCTAATCAATGCGGGGGAAACGGCCCACAAAGTCGAAGAAACTACTTCCTTTAGTAAGGGGGAGAGAGAACTGGCCCCACGGAATGCGAGAGAAACATACCCTACAGGAATAAAGAGAGATATACATCCTTTACAATGCGAGGAGAACATACACCTTAAAAAAGTGCGAAGAACATACAGCCACGGAAATGCAGAAAACCCAACCTACAAATGAAGAAGAAATGCATGCCTTGGGATGCGGGAGAAAATACAGGCCAGCAAGTGGGGGAAAAGAACAAAAAGCCTCAGGAAGTGCAAGAGAAACATACATGCCTTTACATGCAAAAGAGACATCGGGCCCACCAAATGCAAGGAAACAACGGGCCACAGGAAGGGAAGAGAAACACACAAGCCTCAGGGTTTCAAAAAGAAGCTCCTTTAGCAAGTGCAAGAACATCGGGGCCCACGCAAGTGCGAGAGAGAACTACATGCCTTTAAACAGTGCAAGAGAAACATACAGGCCCCAGCAAGGGGAGAGAGAAAAACAAGCCTACAGAAGGCAAGAAAAACAACAGGCCCCCCTTTCAAATGCAAAAAAGAAAAACAGCCCACCAATTGCGAAAAAGAACTACAGGGCCCCAGCAATGAAAAAGGGGAAAAATACAGGGGACGGGGCTTACTCGACTTTCACGTGGAATTGTATATTTTCACGTTTCAAATCCACGCGCGAAAGACACAACGTGAAAATAGTTAGACTCGAGAGAAATTCTCACATTGTGAAATTCAGAGCGCGGAAATCTGTGACGTGAATTCTAGAAATAGGGTTATGTCGATATTTTTTCCATAAAACGGAATTTCTTCAAAATTTTAGTACTTGAGAATACGCATGCCACAATTATGATGTTAAAAATCATTTTTCCGAATGAATCGAACAAGAATTATATATTTAAATCGATATCTCGCATCTCGAAGTGGTATTCTTGCCGAGTGGGCAGTGACAGCGACTGTATCTCAATACTTCGACGGTATCAAAACATCTCAATGTGTATGGTTAAATTTATTCATTTATTCATTGATTAATTCATCCGATTATTCATTATTTTTTGAAATTTTGCCCTATATTGTTATTCATTCATTCATACATCATTCTATTATTCATTCATTCTCATTCTCACTCATTCATTCATCCATACACTTGGTTATCACTCCATTTATGCATGTGATCATTTTTAAAAGTATTCATTCTTCAAGTCATATATTCATACAATCAAGGTATTCGTTCAATTATTGATGATTTCCATTCATGATCATTACATTTATTCATTCATCCAATCGTTCGTTTGTTCTTTCATTCATTCACTTATCGATTCATTTATCCAAATTCATATGACCTATTAGCGATATGACAATAATTGAGAAGCCTATAATATTTGAACTCTTCGCACAATTTAGAGTGGACATAATTTCAGGTTCCGAGGATCATTGAAATTGTATTCCTTTTTTTATCAACATGGAAAACTTGACACAAAGTCATTGTTTCCCAATGAAGGCAAAAGATGAAAGCTTAGGATCGTTTGAACGGGGCACCACAAGGGCGATCACCCCGAGATATAAGATTGAATACATTCCTAATTTTGAAGTATAAAAACGTGAACCAAACGGGCATCGGTGACAAATTCTCACCGACCTCCAATGATAAGTCTTTGAATAATAATTCGGATGAATGATATATTTTTATAAGCCTCATATATATATATATATATATATATATATATATATATATATATATATATATATATATATAAATATATATATTACATATATATATATATATATATATATAATCCATGGTGACACGGCATTTATTTCTCCATGCGTCAATCTATCCTACAATTTGAAAGAAATAACTTGTTTGAGAGCATCGGGCATTGCCTGTGACGTCACTTCCACGCGTGGAATTCATTTCCATGTAGTAAAAAGGTGGTGGAATGAAAGTGGATTTTCACATTCATATTTTCACGTGAGTTCAAGTCGAGGCTAGGATATTCTCGATTCCACGTGAAATTGCTCGATTTCCACGTGAAAATAAAGTCGAGTCTAAGCCCCCAGGAAGTGCAAGAGAGCACACAAGCCTACAGGAAGTGCAAGAGAGAACATACAGGCCTTTAGCAAGTGCAAGAGAGAACATGCATGCCTTCAGCAAGTGCGAGAGAGAACATACAGGCCTACAGCAAGTGCGAGAGAGAACATACATGCCTTTAGCAAGTGCAAGAGAGAACATACAGGCCTACAGCAAGTGCGAGAGAGAACATACAAGTCTACAGGAAGTGCAAGAGAGAACATACAGGCCTTTAGCAAGTGCAAGAGAGAACATACAGGCCTACAGCAAGTGCGAGAGAGAACATACAGGCCTACAGCAAGTGCAAGAGAGAACATACAGGTCTACAGGAAGTGCAAGAGAGAACACACAAGCCTACAGCAAGTGCGAGAGAGAACATACAGGCCTTTAGCAAGTGCAAGAGAGAACATACAGGCCTACAGCAAGTGCGAGAGAGAACATACATGCCTTTAGCAAGGGCGAGAGAGAACATACAGGCCTACAGGAAGTGCGAGAGAGAACATAACGGCCTACAGAAAGTGAAAGAGAGAACATACAGGCCTACAGCAAGTGCAAGAGAGAACATACAGGCCTACAGCAAGTGCAAGAGAGAACATACAGGCCTACAGCAAGTGCGAGAGAGAACATACAGGCCTACAGCAAGTGCAAGAGAGAACATACAGGCCTACAGGAAGTGCAAGAGAGAACATACAGGCCTACAGGAAGTGCAAGAGAGAACACACAGGCCTATATCAAGTGCGAGAGAGAACATACATGCCTATATCAAGTGCGAGAGAGAACATACAGGCCAACAGCAAGTGCAAGAGAGAACATACAGGCCTATATCAAGTGCGAGAGAGAACATACATGCCTATATCAAGTGCGAGAGAGAACATACAGGCCAACAGCAAGTGCGAGAGAGAACATACATGCCTTTGGCAAGGGCGAGAGAGAACATACAGGCCTACAGCAAGTGCGAGAGAGAACATACATGCCTTTAGCAAGGCGAGAGAGAACATACATGCCTATATCAAGTGCGAGAGAGAACATACAGGCCTACAGGAAGTGCAAGAGAGAACATACAGGCCTACAGGAAGAGCAAGAGAGAACATAACGGCCTACAGCAAGTGCGAGAGAGAACATACAGGCCTACAGCAAGTGCAAGAGAGAACATACAGGCCTACAGCAAGTGCGAGAGAGAACATACAGGCCTACAGCAAGTGCAAGAGAGAACATACAGGCCTACAGGAAGTGCAAGAGAGAACATACAGGCCTACAGGAAGTGCAAGAGAGAACACACAGGCCTATATCAAGTGCGAGAGAGAACATACATGCCTTTATCAAGTGCGAGAGAGAACATACAGGCCAACAGCAAGTGCAAGAGAGAACATACAGGCCTATATCAAGTGCGAGAGAGAACATACATGCCTATATCAAGTGCGAGAGAGAACATACAGGCCAACAGCAAGTGCGAGAGAGAACATACATGCCTTTAGCAAGGGCGAGAGAGAACATACAGGCCTACAGCAAGTGCGAGAGAGAACATACATGCATTTAGCAAGGCGAGAGAGAACATACATGCCTATATCAAGTGCGAGAGAGAACATACAGGCCTACAGGAAGTGCAAGAGAGAACATACAGGTCTACAGGAAGAGCAAGAGAGAACATAACGGCCTACAGCAAGTGCGAGAGAGAACATACAGGCCTACAGGAAGTGCAAGAGAGAACATACAGGCCTACAGGAAGAGCAAGAGAGAACATAACGGCCTACAGCAAGTGCGAGAGAGAACATACAGGCCTACAGGAAGTGCAAGAGAGAACATACAGGCCTACAGGAAGAGCAAGAGAGAACATAACGGCATACAGCAAGTGCGAGAGAGAACATACAGGCCTATATCAAGTGCGAGAGAGAATACAGAAAGTGCAAGAGAGTGTATACAAACCTAGAGCAAGTGCAAGAGTATTTTTACCTCAAGTTGGAAGGAGAACAAAGTATCTTCGACAGTGCTAATAGCTGATATTTGTTCAACTCGGCTCGACTCCGTTTGACCACCCGTTCATAATTTAGTCTTAGTCCCAAGGTTTTATGAAACTATCGGACAGGCACGAAATGACCGCGTTATCAACGCGCATTCATTCCTTCTTCACTGCAGGAATTATTCAATCAGCACTTATTTATAATAGTTCAATTGATTTGTTGAATAGTTAATAGTTGAATTGAGTTGACGAATAGTATCTCAGAGAGCCGCCCCGGTGGCCAAGTCAATTATCGCTAGCGGTAGTAACTGAAGTCACTGTTGGGCGTGGGTTCGAGTCCCGCTTAGGGCATGGGTTCTTAAGCGGCCTTTCATCTATCATCACTTCATCGTTTCATTATCACCCGCTCATTCGTACCCTCGTATAACCTAGCTGTTGGTGGGGTCGTTAAGCTACATTAGAAAAAAAAAAGCATCTCAGATTTGTCACAATGTTTTTCGGTATATACAAGAACTACTCTGGATCCGGGCACCTAGTCGTTACATGGCCCCGTGTTCTCCAGACCTGTTGCTCCTAGCGACTTATCAACTCTCACATGAGTAGCCCGTGGCGATAAGGTCTGGAGTGAGGGTCCAGAACAAGCTCGGACCAACAAGCACCTAGTCGTTACATGGCCCCGTGTTCTCCAGACCTGTTGCTCCTAGCGACTTATCAGCTCTCACATGAGTAGCCCGTGGCGATAAGGTCTGGAGTGAGGGTCCAGAACAAGCTCGGACCAACAAGCACCTAGTCGTTACACGGCCCCGTGTTCTCCAGACCTGTTGCTCCTAGCGACTTATCAGCTCTCACATGAGTAGCCCGTGGCGATAAGGTCTGGAGTGAGGGTCCAGAACAAGCTCGGACCAACAAGCACCTAGTCGTTACATGGCCCCGTGTTCTCCAGATCTGTTGCTCCTAGCGACTTATCAGCTCTCACATGAGTAGCCCGTGGCGATAAGGTCTGGAGTGTGGGTCCAGAACAAGCTCGGACCAACAAGCACCTAGTCGTTACATGGCCCCGTGTTCTCCAGATCTGTTGCTCCTAGCGACTTATCAGCTCTCACATGAGTAGCCCGTGGCGATAAGGTCTGGAGTGAGGGTCCAGAACAAGCTCGGACCAACAAGCACCTAGTCGTTACATGGCCCCATGTTCTCCAGATCTGTTGCTCCTAGCGACTTATCAGCTCTCACATGAGTAGCCCGTGGCGATAAGGTCCGGAGTGAGGGTCCAGAACAAGCTCGGACCAACAAGCACCTAGTCGTTACATGGCCCCGTGTTCTCCAGACCTGTTGCTCCCAGCGACTTATCAGCTCTCACATGAGTAGCCCGTGGCGATAAGGTCTGGAGTGAGGGTCCAGAACAAGCTCGGACCAACAAGCACCTAGTCGTTATATGGCCCCGTGTTCTCCAGACCTGTTGCTCCTAGCGACTTATCAGCTCTCACATGAGTAGCCCGTGGCGATAAGGTCTGGAGTGAGGGTCCAGAACAAGCTCGGACCAACAAGCACCTAGTCGTTACATGGCCCCGTGTTCTCCAGACCTGTTGCTCCTAGCGACTTATCAACTCTCACATGAGTAGCCCGTGGCGATAAGGTCTGGAGTGAGGGTCCAGAACAAGCTCGGACCAACAAGCACCTAGTCGTTACACGGCCCCGTGTTCTCCAGACCTGTTGCTCCTAGCGACTTATCAACTCTCAGATGAGTAGCTCGTGGCGATAAGGTCTGGAGTGAGGGTCCAGAACAAGCTCGGACCAACAAGCACCTAGTCGTTACATGGCCCCGTGTTCTCCAGACCTGTTGCTCCTAGCGACTTATCAGCTCTCAGATGAGTAGCCCGTGGCGATAAGGTCTGGAGTGAGGGTCCAGAACAAGCTTGGACCAACAAGCACCTAGTCTTTACATGGCCCCGTGTTCTCCAGATCTGTTGCTCCTAGCGACTTATCAGCTCTCAGATGAGTAGCCCGTGGCGATAAGGTCTGGAGTGAGGGTCCAGAACAAGCTCGGACCAACAAGCACCTAGTCGTTACATGGCCCCGTGTTCTCCAGACCTGTTGCTCCTAGCGACTTATCAGCTCTCACATGAGTAGCCCGTGGCGATAAGGTCTGGAGTGAGGGTCCGGAACAAGCTCGGACCAACAAGCACCTAGTCGTTACATGGCCCCGTGTTCTCCAGACCTGTTGCTCCTAGCTCTCACATGAGTAGCCCGTGGCGATAAGGTCTGGAGTGAGGGTCCAGAACAAGCTCGGACCAACAAGCACCTAGTCGTTACATGGCCCCGTGTTCTCCAGATCTGTTGCTCCTAGCGACTTATCAGCTCTCACATGAGTAGTCCGTGGCGATAAGGTCTGGAGTGAGGGTCCAGAACAAGCTCGGACCAACAAGCACCTAGTCGTTACATGGCCCCGTGTTCTCCAGACCTGTTGCTCCTAGCGACTTATCAGCTCTCACATGAGTAGCCCGTGGCGATAAGGTCTGGAGTGAGGTCCAGAACAAGCTCAGACCAACAAGCACCTAGTCGTTACATGGCCCCGTGTTCTCCAGACCTGTTGCTCCTAGCGACTTATCAGCTCTCAGATGAGTAGCCCGTGGCGATAAGGTCTGGAGTGAGGGTCCAGAACAAGCTCAGACCAACAAGCACCTAGTCGTTACATGGCCCCGTATTCTCCAGACCTGTTGCTCCTAGCGACTCATCAGCTCTCACATGAGTAGCCCGTGGCGATAAGGTCTGGAGTGAGGGTCCAGAACAAGCTCGGACCGTCTCGGTCGAGTGGAAGCCTTGAGTGTATGGAGGGAGCACTGAACCTTGCGATTGTATTTTCATTTCATCTCGTTGTCTTTTCACTTTTCTCTTCATCTATCGTTTTCTTTTCTTTTATATCGTCATGAGCATAGGCGCAAAATAACCTCGCTGTCGACGCGCCTTGAAACCCTTACACTCGGTAACTGCACAGAGGTAGAAGTGGATACAATGGATTGAGGAATCAATCCCTTACAGCCCAATTCAATTCAATTTCAATACTTTTTATTCACACATATTTACTCATATTATACTGAACAATAATTAATAAAGAAAACATAATATAACAAGCAATAAATTACATTTCATTTAAGTACTATAAATTAAATTAATAAATGTGTGAAACCCGCATAAGAAAAGTTCCTTGTGTGCGGGCATAGCAAAGAAAAGACGAAGAGATAAATCAGTTCAGTCAGAAAGAAATGTTAGATATAAATAGTTAGCTTACATACGGAGTTGGTACAGCTCAATTGTCTGTAATTACTAACTAAGAGTAACAATAGAAAATCATAATGATTATTGGTAACATGATCTTAACTACTACATGGAAAACAGTATTTTCTTGTGTTTACAAAATATATAACGCTAAAATACCACAGATGAGAAACCAACAATAATAATGAAAACTAAAAGTAAACTTATTTGGAGAGAATCAATACAAAATAATAATGAAAAAAAATCATATGTATTTGAACGTACTAATATCAATATTCGCTTAAAATCATACATCTAATTTTAGTATCATTTTTTAAAGTCTGTTTGAGTTAGAACAATATTCTCGACCTGATTTAAATATCCAATTTGAAATTTTGACTTTGAACAAGTTATTATTTATATATTTTCTTAATTCAATAGGAATTAGATTGTATATTTTTGGACCTAAGTAATCTATATGCTGCTGTCCAATTAATTTGTTCTATATGGTATATTTAGAATGTGTTTGGTATCGATATAAGTACTTCTTGTTTTTTGATGCGGAGAACGATTATCAGAATTTAAATGTTTGAATAAATTGAAGTATTCAAATAAATGATTTAGAATACATTTAATATATAGTTGCCTGATATCAAGAACTTGGGCTATTTGAAAGGTTCAATCGGAAGAATATTGTATATGTTTATGTAGAACGACTTTCAGTTAAACTTTCTGCATAATTTCTAAAGGTTGAATATTTGTCTTATTTGCTGCTCCCCACCCAATTATACCATACTGTATAACAGATTGTCCCAATGCTTTATACACAGTCATAATCAAATCTCTGTTCATGCATTTCCTTAACCTTTAAAATACAAACAAAATATTTCTTAATTTATTAACTGTGGTCGCTATTTGAATATTCCATCTTAAATGTTTATCAATTAAAATTCCTAAATATTTGGCATTATATTATGAAGGCAGATATATGGTTTTAGATTCATTTAATGTTAGTGGATTAGCATTTAGCCATTGATAGACAGATTTTAGCATCAAATTAGCACTTTCATATAAAAGTTTCCAATTTACGTGTGTGAATATTAGTACTGTGTCATCAGCATAAGTCAGAATTATACCAATAATTTCAATATCACATAAATCATTTATATATATGTTGAATAATACTGGCCCTAGAACCGTTCCTTGTGGAACACCATATTCTATTATCTAAAGTGAGCTCATAGTGTTCCCAATTTGAACCATCTGTTTTCTGTCGGTAAGATAAGTTTGATATAATTCAAGTGGTAAGCCACGAACAGCTAACTTCTGAAGCTTATTCACTAACATGTTATGATCGCCAGTATCGAAGGCCTTAGCCAAGTCTAGAAATACAGCTAACACCTTCTTCCCTGATGAAAATTCTACTTATGAATGTCTAGTCAAAGTTTGACTAGACATTATTAGAATTGGTGCTTTAGATATTATTAGAACTATCTGGTTTATGGCACATTCCTAGTCATGATGACTAGATATTATTAGTACTAACAATATATAATCAGCGTATTAGAATTGAGTAGATATTAAGAGTTGACAGGGGACTGGGATATAACTGGAGATATTTAGGAATAAGTAGAAATAACTAGATTTGTAGAATTGTCTAGTATAAACTAGATAAAATAAGATGACCAGAAGTGACCAGATAAAATTAGAACTAGCCAGATAAATAGAATTGAGTAGAAATAAAAGATCTGACTAGTGGAGATCAGATTTAATCAACTAGATGGGGATAAAACAGAATTAATAACATATATTGATGTGATTAGCATTGTTTAGTGAAAATCTGATAAAATAATGTAAATCATAAAGGACATACATAGGCCTATGTGATCAATCACTATTCACTATTCAAGTAATAATTATGAACTAATTGAATAGAGATATGTCCATAAAATAATGATAACAAACCATAAATAATAATGAAAATATCATCATGGATCATAAGAATCATCAAGTCATAAATAGTTCAATCATTTAAATCACAATAATAAAATATAATATCATGTAGCAAAATAAAATATATATTCAATTAGGTTTTTTGAATGGGTTATTGATTATTTGGGCAGTGAATGGATAAAATCGAGATGAGCTATGAAAACATATTTCTATTGGTAAGTATATGAATGAATTTAATATTATTATTATTTATTATTTATTAACAACAGAATACATGTATCCCACAAGTGCAATATGATATATAAAATAATATAAAATTAAATTCGACACAAGATATCACAGGAAAAAAAAAATACAAAACCACTATCAATACTAAATAAGAAAAACAATAAAGGATAGATTAACGTAGGGTAACAATACAAAATGAAAACAGAAAGAAGAAGACAAAGGAAGAATGAAGACTACAAGTTAGGCTAAGCATTTGGAGATGAATTACTATGAAAAATACGTTTTAGTTTTGTCAGTGAATCTGAGTAGGGGTCATAATTTGGAAAAGTTACAGCGAAGCGGTTAAATGTATGCATGACTCGGTTCATGATTGCATGTGTGAACAGGTTAATCCGACTTTTGAGTGTTTGAAACAGTTGTTGTTGACGTGTAACGCGCGGGGGAACAAAAAAGTTGATTTTGTTGATAAGTTGGGGACAATCAATTACATTGTTGAGAAGTTTGTGGAGAAAACACAGGTCAGACAGCTCCCTGCGTCTCGTGAGTAAAGGCACTTTCAGTTCTGCGCACGTAATGCTATAGTTCGCCGAACGGTATTCTTTATCTGTCTTGAGGCACATCCACTTGATGAATCTCTGCTGAATCCTCTCAGTAGCAGCACTAAGTGTTTTGTGGTGGGGATTCCAGATGACCGAAGCGTATTCAATAAGGGGACGAATTGTAGAAAGGTAGAGAAGTTTATTAGTGCGAGCAGAGAAATACTCCAGGCAATTTCGCTTTAGGAAACCCAACATTTTGAACGCTTTTGCATTTGACGAGTTGATATGCTGTTTGAATGAGAGCTCACTGTTGAATATGACTCCAAGGTCCCGAATCGACTTGACGCTTTCGAGAGGCTCGCTATTGGAAGAGTAGGTGAAAGACACGTTTGACTTCTTCAGTGAAAACGATATACTTTTGCACTTGGTTGAATTTAACTTCAACTGCCATGTATCACACCAGACGTTGAGCGCAACAACATCTTCTTGAAGCCGCTCACAATCACTCAATGACTTGATTGGCATATACAATTTGAGGTCGTCGGCATATAATAAACACTGCGAGTTGGTGATACTATGTGTAATGCTATTGACGTACAGTACAAACATGAGAGGACCAAGACCTGACCCCTGCGGAACTCCGGATGTGACCTCGACCGGTTTGGAAAGATGACCACAGAGTGCGATACGCTGACTACGGCCGGACAGGTAGCTATGCAGTAGGTCGTGAAGGGGGCCAACTATACCGAACGATTTTATTGAGTGGAGAAGTAAATGATGATTAACGCTGTCGAACGCTTTCGAGAAGTCTGTGTAGATTGCGTCGATCTGTGTTGAGTTGTTAAGATGACTGGCCAGATCATCGGAGTATACAGCAAGGTTGGTCACAGTGGATCTCCCAGGGAGAAATCCGTGCTGATCACGAGATATCAAGTTTTTACACTGGCTATAGATGTGACGGTGAACGAAGCCCTCAAACACTTTCGAAAATATTGGTAAAAGCGATATGGGGCGGTAGTTAGTGACATCACTTCTATTTCCACTCTTCAGAACTGGGGTGACATATGCGAGCTTCCACCTGTCAGGGAATGAGCCGTCAGACAGGAAACGGTTGAATATAATAGAGAGTGGTTTGGCGAGAGGTCTGGCACAGCGTTTGATGAAAGTGACAGGTATACAGTCCGGGCCGGGAGACTTACTATTGGTTAGTGCGAGAAGCCTGGAGTAGACATCCGTCTCGGAGATCACTAACGGTGATATGGCGTTTGTGCAAAGTGAGGGTAATTCAGGTAATTTGCTTGGGACTGGAGACTTCGTGAACACTGACTCGAAGAATGTTGAGAACATGTCACACGCTGATGTAGTGCTATCAGATGTGACGTCATTCAAACGCACTTCTGTGGGAATCCTAGAGCGTTTCGTTTTGTCGCTGATGAAGCGCCACAATAGCTTCGGGTCCTCGCTAACTTCTGTTTCAATTTTCCTCAAATGATTTTGCCATTTTTTTTTTTGCATTTTTTTGAAGGCTGATCTTTTAACTTGGAATTCAACGAGGTTACAGCCTAGGGAGTTTCGCTTCCATCGGCGATGGGCTCGGTTCTTCTCATTCAGCAAACTTATCAATTCATCGTCGTACCACAGAGGGTATTTTAATGGATTAACTGAAATTTTCGGTACGTGATCTTCAATTATTTGAGACGTCAATTCATAAAATTTGTCACACGCTTCATTTGATGTGGATGACTCCGATAACGTTTGCCAAGGAGCTGCCGTTATTGCTTGTACAATTAACTTGATGTCAGCTTTCTTCCAGTTTAAAAGCTGACGTTTTGGGGGCTTCAAATAAGGCATTGGGTCAGGCAAATGGATGTTGCAAGACAAAGCAACGTGATCTGACTCAACAGCAGGCGAGTCCACTGTGTTTGTATGAATGTGTATGTCTGGGCTATTAGCGAAAACCAGATCAAGCGTGTGATTGTTACACGTTGCGAATGAGTTGAATTGGTGGAGTGAGAACTCGTCAATTGTTTGAAGGAAAGATGTCACTGTTTCCGAGTTAGAGCCGCTGTGTATGCGTGGCTCAAGTGCTTCAAAAGATGTGTTAGATTTAGGCCAGCTGATTTGGGATAAATTAAAATCCCCACATAAGACAATGTGATCGGAAATGTTGGCAACCTGTTGAACCAGTGCAAGCGAGCAGTGGAGAGCATCAATATCGGCACATGTCACGGGCGCAGGTGGCAGATAGGCACAACCAAGAAAAAGTGACGGACTGTTGGCAGTCTGTTTCGCCGTCGAGCCTTCAATTTGGCACCATACTATTTCACACGGCGGAGTTTCAAAGTCCATTCGGCGAGTGGAATTAAGTTCATTCGATACAGCAATTAAAACGCCCCCACCACGTTTGAAGTTCGGTCCGGGTTGTGCTCTATCAGCGCGATGAATGAAGTAGCTGTCATTGAGTATTTCAGCCTCAAATATACCTCGATGAAGCCAGGTCTCTGTGAGGCACACTACGTCGAACTCAGTGTTGTCAGCAAAATAGGTGTTTAGCTCAGTGAGGCTGTTAGCAATGCTTCTAGTGTTCATGTAATACATATTGACTGAAGGGCCTGGGTTCAAAGCTACATCACCAGACATGGCAATGAGTAGCAAAGCGAGCCGAAGTCCAAGTGGTGGCAAACATAGGAGGCGGGTGAGGTGGCAGCGACGCCTTGTTCGGTGCAGGTGTCCATGTGTAGCACGCGGCACTTGCACCGCAGTGCAACCGTTCAGTTTCCGAACCCACTCACCAATACAATACGCAAAACACGAAAAATATAATATAAAAATCTATCTACCTAGTCTATTCCCTAATATTTACAACAACGCTCTTCTGAGTAAGTATATCTATAAGTATCTAAAGTAAGAATTTACACTATTTACACAACAATAGCTCCACTAACACTCTTCTCTTTACGAACTTTCGGCCTCAAGTCAGCAGTTAAGGAGGCCAAATGTGCGTTGGTTTTGCTCATCTTCTTTTCAATGTCTGCTGTCTCACCAGCGTCCTTCAGCCAGTGCCGATATATTTCTAGAAATAAAAAGGATTGAAAACACATACAAACATGAAACAAAGACTTCAAATAACATGAGCGGTATCATATAATATATTATCCCAAAATGATCTCGATGTCAACATGCCGATCTATTCAATTCAACATTTAATTATATTCAATTGAACACAGAATGTTCAACAACCTATTGGCGAGTACTGTTATTTACTGACGATTTTGAACATTAACAGATGTAGAACGTGAAAGAAATGGAGTGATAGTATAATTGAATTTATGTTCATGAGAAATTCAGTGCATGGCTATTCTGGGTGACTTCTGCCCCTAGACCCCCCCCCCCTTGACTCTTGTAGAACATCATCGATTTCACAGTTGACCCGCCTATGTTGATGATATACTATGATAATGATGATGATGCTTATTGTTTGCAAAATGAGCCCACCAACAGCTAGGTTAAGAGGGGGACTTAGCAGATGACATATGAATAGATTTTACAAAAACCAATGCTTTGTGCATAGATACATGAATAAGTATTTCAGGACTTGACTTGACTTTCTAAAGTCGAGCTTTGGCTGACTATATGCTATGCCTATGCCAATGCCAGCCAGGTAACCCTTTGGTCTTATTACATAGCTTAACCGATAGTATAAGATGAAACGTGCAGAACTACATCAAATTTTGCCGCAAGTTCAATGGTTCAACAAACCTCATGAGACATGCATTTCAATTGGTGAAACAATTCAAATGACTGAAATCTGTGCTTCATATGTAAATATTACAGGAAGTATGACGATTTCGTAAAGGCTTCAAGTACAGGTCTACCATTCTAATAAGCTCATTTTACTCAAGTTGAATATTTCTTGACACAAAAGGTCAAGTTTTTGTACCTTTAATGGCCAGTATTTTGTTGGCATCAAGTGCTGGCTTCGGTGCCTCCTCCTTTGGCGTATACGGGCCCTTCTTCCCCGTCACGCTACTTTGCCTCAACAGGTCTACACTGAAAACGGCAGTTGCGATCTCTCGCACAAAAACGGACCCTTTAGTAGTACCTGTTGAGACTTTCGCGATGTCGTACACGAGCTTCCGAACGTATACACCTCGGCCAATGTGTATCTGTGAGAATGAAAGTTCAATCACATATTATTGTGATCTTATTTCACTCCTTCGCCGTCGACTGCCTGTAAAGTTTCAAGATACGTCTCATGAGTGAGAGCGGGCAGTCAACTGCACAAGCATATCCATATATATATATATAGTAGAGCCTACTCAAAAATAATGGCTCAATTTTTTTTCCAATTTTGAAGTAATTAGAGAAGTACGGTAATTATAGTTAGTTTTGATTTACCAGTAGTTATTATTTGGAGCGTATATGATTATTTGTTTTATACTGTACATAATGCATGCATAAATTGACAAGAATCTATACTTAATTGCCAGGATTAAGCCTACTTCAATGGGATATGATATATGAGGCCTAAGATCGGACAATCAAAATGAACCTACAGCTCAAGAATGCTGTGGTTTTCAATTCAGAGTCAAATACAATCAATCACATCATGAATAGACTGTGTAGCATCGTCTTACCGATTGAACGTAGAGTTTGATCTTAATTCCTATATTTGTCCTAACCCTGCTCAAAATATTGTTCAAGTCTACTTAATTCTAACTTGAAAATTCACTAGTTATTACTTGATTCAATTATTGTAAGATGTTGAGTAGAAATCATTTGAATTGATGATTGGAAATAATGAGAAAAAGTAAGAGATTACTTCAAATGTGAAGTCGACTGAAAATACTCGGAATACATGAGATGACTAGAATTGACTTTATTGTAATCGATTAGAAGTGATTAGAAAAAAGTAGGAGTTAATTCTGGAAGTAACTAGAACTAAGATTTGAATTGATCTGTAAATCAACTAGAAATAAGTAGTAGTTGACTTGACTTGTGTGGCGGATAGTTTGATGAGATTTGAGTAGATTCAGGATGTAGTATATTTAAACTGGAGAAAACTAGAAATCAGTAATTCTGATTTGAAGAATAAATATGATATTACATACAATTGAGATGATTTCAAAATTATTGAGTCGATTTAATTATAACTCTAAATATACTAGAAATAAGAGGAAACACTAGATTTGTGAGGTAGATAGTTGAATTAGTTTTGTATCAAAATGGAGTGAATAATGTGAAATATACATGAATAAATCATCACTGAATAAATACATTCAACACATAGGTTACAAAAATATATTTCACCCTACTTACGACTTCACAGAATATAATATTCACCTCGAGATTGTGCATGCATGAGCTCACATGTGTACATGAATAAAAACAGCAAACATTACATGTCTTGATATTTGCGCTAGAACTGTAAATACATACCTCATCTCGGTTCTTATTGTACAGGACTTTCATGTTGAAACAAAGAATAATTACCACATAATCAAGTTTATAGATAATAGGTATCAATGATTTTAACACAAAGTAATTCGATTATCACTTTACTAGATTTATAAACAACAAGATTTCATTTGACTTGATCAGATTAGACTTGGGAGTTCTTTCAACTAGAACCAAGTGGAATCCGGACACCTTGACGTGATGTGGGGGCTTGCGTGGCCCCGTGATCCCCAGAGCTATCGTCGGGAGCAATTTACTTGCTCCCAGCAGGGTCACCCATGGCGATAAGGTCTGGGGTGAGGGCCCAGACCAAGTTCGGACCGCCTCGGTCGAGTGGGTTCCATTTGGTGACCGGAGTGTGTGGAGGGAGTGCTGAGTGTTGCGTTTTCTTCTCACTTCTCTCCTTATCTATCGTCTTCATCTTCTCGTCTTCCCTTCCTTTTCTCTTTCTCGCCGGCTTCCTCCATATGCTTGAAACGCCCACGACTGTTGACGACAATGGCAAAGTACAAGGACATGAACCTAAGCTCAAGGTGTAAACAATCGTGCCGAGGAGCTGAATGGCTACGGGTTAATGTAGTCGCAAACGATGAACTCTGAACACCTGGCGACCTCCAGTTTTACCATAGCCTTACTCCCACAAGCGGGGCTCTGTGGGAGGGGACATATATTTCCCTAGCTACTCGTGGGACCAACATGAATAATCCTATCTCAAAACCAAATACTCCCCCCCCAGAAAATTCTTACCCTAAAAAAAGACCGAGGTCGCTTTTCGAAACTCGAATCGCCCTCGATGATATCATAACGCAAACATCGCTAGCTCCGAAATTCCTTGTAATTACGCGTGATGAAGGTGACGAAGATTTCAACAAGGTATCGCCATTCGCTATCAACAAAGCAATTGAAAATGTGTCAAAGGATGTTAAAAGCGTACAGAAACTTGGAAATGGCACTCTGCTGATCGAAACACGAGATAACAAGCAATCGGACAAATTTCTGAAATGTACCTCATTTGTAAATCTTTTCCCAGTTAAAGTAACTGCACACACCCGACTTAATAGCTCGAAGGGAGTAGTCTTCTGCTACGATCTTCTGAACAGTTCGGTTGAAGAAATCAAGGAGGAACTGGCCTTGCAGAATGTAACTGATGTCTTCAGGATCAACAGAAGAATCAATGGCGTCCTCCAAGCAACTCCCATTCTAATCTTGACCTTCAGTACCCCTGACATACCGCAGAAAATAAGCGCTGGATTTCACATGCTTAATGTTCGCCCATACATCCCTAATCCCATGAGGTGTTTTGCGTGTCAACGTTTCGGCCACACCAAACCCAACTGCAAAAATAGACTAACCTGCAACATGTGCGCCATGGACGAACACGAGCCAGATCCATGCAAGGGGGAAGCTCAGTGCATCAACTGTAAGGGGAGTCACCCTTCTTCATCTCGGAACTGTCTTAAATGGAAAGAAGAAAGATCCATATTAGAAATAAGTATTAAACAAAAACTACAGCCTAGAGATGCTAGGATTAAATATAGAGAGATGAACCCCCAGTCTAAGCTACCTTTTTCTTTTTCTGCAGTCGTTGGTTCGCACTCGGATGCTCGAGTTACGAACAGCATGTCGGTATTGGAAAGAGAAAATAAGGACTTGAAGGAACAACTTTCAAAAATGACCGCTGCCCAAGAGGCCACTCAGAGGCAGATGATGGAATTAATGAGTGTCATAACCGACCTCAAGAATGAAATAAAAACTCTGAAATCACCAACAATACCCGCTTTGACTGAAGTTCCTCTCGATTCGAAGGACACCGATATCACCAACGTGCCTTCTGAGTCAAAGGATACTGAAACCCCTAAAGTACTTGAGTCAAAGAAATCTAGCCAACCCACACACGTAAAACCCCAGCGAACGAAGCTGGATCGATCTGTTGCGTCCGACAAACTGCGCAACAGCTCTGACCCTTTGTCTGCAGACGACATGTCTGACGACAATATGGAGGTTGATGGCTCCCAAAAGCCATCCAGAGTCAAAGGAAAGAAATTCCCCCAAAGAGTGGACTTTTTAAAAAAGTCTTGACCATCCTATCTGTGATATTTCTGTGATATTCCAATACTCCCCTGGTATTTTTTATATACTCTACTCACCTGTGATATTATCTTTTAAGTATGTCCTGCATTCAATGGAACTGCAATGGTTTTCATGCTCATCAAGAAGAGATCAGATTGCTTTTATCAGATTTTAATCCTGTGTTTCTCTCTCTACAAGAAACTCGTTTTAGAATCTTGGATGAACCTATTTTAAAAGGCTACTGTTTTTATCGAAAAGACTATCTGACATGTGACAGAGCGAGTGGAGGAGTGGCCATAGCTGTAAGGAATGACCACTTCTCAGAGGAAATCAACATTCAAACTCCACTGCAAGCCGTAGCAGTTCAAGTTTTTTGTCCAAACCAGCTAACGGTTTGCAATTTGTACCTACCACCCTCTGAAAGAGTGTCAGAAAGAGCCTTAGTTGATCTGTTCTCTCAACTACCTTCTCCATTCATGATCAGCGGTGATTTCAACGCACATAACGTACTATGGGGAAGTAGCATCAGGAATCATGGTGAATGGTATTTTAGAGACATCGAGGTCGTGTATTGCCGATGCTCTTGGCAAACACTTTGCGGAAGTATCCGGTTTAAATAATTATTCGGACGCTTTTTTGAGAATTAAGAATTTGGAGGAATCCAAACACCTATCGTTTGATAGTACTGGAGATGAGAGCTACAACTTACCTTTTACAATGTGGGAACTTGAGTCGGCACTTCGGGATTCTCGTGATGGAGCTCCAGGTCCCGACTCAGTCCACAATAAAATGCTCCAGAACCTAGCACTCGATTCACTTACATTCATCTTAGATATGTTCAATCGAATATGGACTCGAGGACAATTTCCCTCGTCCTGGTTAACGTCTATACTAGTTGCAATCCCAAAACCAGGAAAAGATAAGAAATATGCTGCTAGCTATCGACCTATATCTCTTACAAGTTGTATCTGCAAAATCCTCGAGAGAATGGTCAATAGACGACTGGTTTGGGAACTGGAGACACGTGATCTCATCACTTCCGGCCAGTCGGGGTTCAGACGAAACCACTCGACGCTGGATCATCTAGTGAACCTTGAATCCCATATACAAAATGCCTTCCTCTCCAAACAACATCTACTGGCTGTCTTTTTTGACCTGGAAAAGGCATACGACACGACATGGCGCTATGGGATATTAAGGTCACTACATGCATGGGGGTTCAAAGGACATCTACTCATTTTTATTCACAATTTTTTATCAGACAGACAATTTTATGTTAGAGTAGGTTCAATTTTATCTTCACAATTCACGCTGGAAAATGGAGTACCTCAGGGATCGGTCCTGAGCTGCACCTTGTTTTTGATAGCAATCAACGGCATTGCATCGTGCATCAGGAGACCCATGAGTTACTCCTTATTCGTCGACGACCTGGCAATTTTCTACCGGTCACCCAAGCTGAGTATCGCTGAACGTCAAATCCAACTTACCGTGAATCGTCTTGTGCAGTGGGCTGAACGAACAGGGTTTCGATTCTCTCCTTCGAAGACCACGTCCGTGAACTTCAACCGCCTGCGAGGCGTCCAGCAGCAGCCCGATCTCACGCTAGCAGGGACCAACATTACCTGTTCGGAGTCGGTTAAATTTCTGGGGTTGATATTGGACAGGAAGTTGAACTGGAAGACGCACCTTCTGGATCTGAAAACTAAATGCATGAAGACAATGAATATTATGAAGATTCTAAGTGGAACCTCTTGGGGCGCAGATCGCGTTGTCATGCTACGACTCTACCGATCGCTTATCCGGTCGAGATTGGACTACGGTAGCATTGTGTATTCATCTGCTAGGGACTCGTATATCAAATCATTAAATACTATTCATAACTCTTGTATTCGTCTGTCACTGGGCGCCTTCCGCACAAGCCCCGTCACTAGTTTATACTGCGAGTCCGGAGAACCCACACTTGATGTACGGAGGAAATACCTCATGTGTTCATTTGCATCAAAACTCAAGAGCTTACCTCAACATTTCATTCATAGGACGGTATTCGATCCGCCACTCCAGGCAATCTATGGTGCGAGGCACACGAGCACGAGACCACTGGGAATACGTCTACAGGAGCTATTGGCAAGCATGGGTACTGATGTGAGAGACACCATCAAGTCCAGCTTCAGCAAGAAAGCTCCCTGGATCATACCTCAGCCTCAGTGCTACACTCACTTGTCCAATTACTCGAAATCATCCACCGCACCAGTTGTCTACCAGCAAACGTTTTACTCGATGCTCAATACTCATTTTAACGACCACACTGCAATATATACTGATGGATCCAGGCTAAATGATAATGTTGGTTGCGCTTTTACAGTGGGTACAGCGGATGTTTGTTTTAAACTAAACCAGAACTGCAGCGTTTATACTGCAGAACTGTATGCGATTTTAATGGCCCTACGTTTTATCAAGAAAGACAGGAGAACACGGTTTGTAATCTGCTCCGATTCCCTTAGTTCGCTCGAGGCCATTGGGAACTATTTTCTAATGGAACACCTGCTTCAGAGCATACACAATGAATTAGCTGAAATACATGCATGCGGAACTGAGGTGTCTTTCTGTTGGATACCTGGGCATTCAGGCATAGTGGGTAACGAGAGGGCGGACCAAGCTGCGAAACAAGCCACTACTAGGAGCAGCATTGACCTGAAACTTGCACCGTCAAAAGACCTACAAAACATGTTTAAACATACCTTCTTATCGCAATGGCAATCTTCGTGGAGCTCCATCACTGAAAATAAGTTGAGAATAATTAAACCTTCTGTCCGTGTTTGGCCTTCTTCCTCCCGCTCTTCGCGGAGAGAAGAGGTCGTCACGGCCAGAATGAGAATTGGCCATTGTCAACTTACCCACGGGTTCCTGCTCCGGCGAGAAGATCCTCCCAGATGTTCCGCGTGTGATGCCCCGCTTTCTGTAAAACACATCCTTGTAGAGTGCCCACAGCACAGAGATCTGCGTCGTCGCCTGAACATGCCTGACGACCTGGACAAGATCCTCCAGGACGATCAGGGAGCGATCGATACGCTAGTGGCTTTCCTCCGAAAAACTGATCTTTACAACCAGATCTAGTCACTTCTAGTCAATTCTTTTATATCAAGTCTCGTTCGGTCTATTTTACATCTGTAGTGTAGTGTATAGTGGTTATTTAGTATAGTAATTTTTACATCCATGTGTGAAAGGTTCCGGCCTTGTGAACCGGAGCCTGCTGTTCGATCTCATATGTACTAGGTAGTTGTTAAGTTTTATAGTAGTTAAGTAGTTTATAGTTGTTATTTAGTATAGTAGTTTTTATACAGGTTCCGGCTTTTCAAACCGGAAACTGTTGCTCGATCTCGTATGTGATACATAGTTGCTGAGTTTTATAGTAGTGAGTAGTTTACAATCGTTATTTAGTATAGTAGTTGTTACATCTAAGTATGACAGGTCGCGGCTTTTTACACCGGAACCTGTTTTTGAATCCGTTGTAATGTAATTATACCGATAAGTTTCATACATACAATTAGCACAAACGTAGGCGCTGATAACCCAGCCGTTGAGCGCCTTAAAACAATACTAACTAACTAACTAACCAAGTGGAACATTACTAGCTTGGGAATAGACCAGATTCATCAAGAACGTTTCGAATCAGATAAGAGCTGCAGCTGTATTTGTTCTTAATGTTGAGCACAACCACTTTAAATCAAACGATACTGTTAGTGTTAACCAACTAAACAGAATGTAATAAATTGGTGAATACAATAAGAACAACATGGTAAGTATACATGTGATTAATCATTGACACTGAAATTTTAAATAATCCCGAGACACGATATTTCACGTTGAGATTGTCATTCTTGAAATTAAACTCGACCTCAATCGAACACGTCATAGATCACCAAATGATGTACGCAGAATGTTCGGTACATGGAGAGGCAGCGGTCGCGTAGTCCTCGTAGCTCGACGTGGTTGCGATCCATGATATTGAATCAACAATCTCTCGTGTTGAGATGCAATTAGGTGTTGACTCCGGTATCGAGAAGACTCATATCTCCGGCGTTCGACGTCAGAGTCCTCGACGTCACTTTCAGGATCGGCTCCAGAACAACGGTCTCCGGTGTCGCGTGATACAGCAATCGGCAGCTCCTCATGGTTTGTCAGTACTGGTGGCCTCTGAGGAGTCTAGCCACTCGTCGTAGAAACGTTCACCGTTGAACAGAGGAAATACGTTGGAAGGGTTCACGGTTGATTATCGATATGTATATTATAACTAAGAAGGGAATGTTCTGCAAGCCTTACACATATGAAACGAAATGTAGGCTAAGCATAACGAGAACTGAACGATGATATTGAAAACTTGGAGCTGTTTAAGCACACATCGAATGTCCGAGTGAAAAGGCAACACACAGTGTTATAGTAGTCCACTTGATGTACAACTGTGCTCACTTCACTTCAACGTCGTTAATACACTGACATATTTCATTGTGTCTAATCTGGATATAGACGCAACTGGCAATGTCTGTGACTGGGAGGACGTTCAAGTTTCCCGATTCAGAGCAATGGAATACGTGCGTTGTTTGCACACTCTCGTCTCTCCTAATCTCACAAATATCTACAATCTGCCCAAAAGTACCATCAATTGCACGAACATACGAGTCATTGGTTGTCTTTGGCCGTGTGTAACTTCTACTGTGAAAAGTAGAGCATTTCACTCTAATTCGCATGAATGATTGAAATGTCGATTCTTCGTCGAGAGAGAACTTATTTTTTATCACATTTGTAACTATTACGTTCGATTTTTTACTTTTTCCCAATGGTAGAATTCCAGTGTCTGTCATTCTCACAATTCCTCTCAATGAGTCGAATACTCGAGCTACAATTGGTCTCAAGATTAAAACTTCCTTAAGTGACGGAATACTATTGTTTATCAGCACTTTTTTGGTAATTTGTCTCAGAAGACCTCGGGGACCTTTTATGTATTTTTGAATGGTGTGAATTCCTGCTTCAAATGGGAACGCTGATGTTGCCCATAGTGGCCCGCTCATTTTCACCGACTAAATGGGTCATCAAATGCACGTTGAATGTCATCGCTTCAGGTCCGTACAGAACATGAACCTGCAACACGAATTCTTCGAGCATGTATTCTGCTTTTGCTAAAGTGGCCAAGGATATTTCATGTGATGTTAATAAATGCACTGATTCACAGAATAAAGTAAAATGTTCCAGATATTTTAATTGGACAACTCCGGTGAGACATGGTATACAATAATGTAATATCCACATTCTCCATTCGGTGGCTTTCCAATAGCATTTTTCTGCTAGTGTTCGAGGTGTTCTATGCACTGTCATTGGAGGCATGATCTTCTTCAACCGATCTTCTATTATTGATTTGAGCTTCGGAGAACCGATGTAATAGGGCATCTGTGCCCTGTGGTGTGCGAGTCCATAGCTCCATGAGCTGCCGTGCAACTCCTTGAAGGCACGAGAGCATGTAATCTGGGGAGAATCCCCAAACTAAATCAAACTACGGCAAATCGAATGAAGAAGATTTTTTTCAATTCCATGCACCCATTTTTTATTCAGCTGATGTGGTCTTCCCATATCTGCACGGATACTGTCATCAGTTCGGCCATCATAGAAGTCGAAATCAACACAATATGTTATAGTTCGCTCAATCAGGGTGTAAACAGAAACTACATCCGCTGTAACCGTTGAACTGTACACTACCCTGTAGCACAGGTCGTGCAACAGAGTCAACGGTACAAACTTGCTGGTAATTATATCAGCACCCCGTTTCCAGTTGACACCAACACGGAAAATGTATTGAGCCTTTCTAACAAATTGCTCCATGAATACATTCATGTCTGGCTCAAACTTCGCAAACCACATGCCACACAGTAATGGGTTATTGAATCTTGTTTCAGGGGGTAGTTCATTCAAGTGAAGTTGAATAGGCCACATTGGAGCTCGAGAGGATTTAAAGACCGGTGCACCGTCAGTGTTGGAGTTGTAGCTGAAGTTCATATTATTATTCAATATTCCTCCAGGCTTCGCATGTCTTCTGTACGTGAACTAAACACGTCCTTGATCACATCCGAATTTAAATAAGTATTAATACTAAGTAGCTGTCCGTTCATGTTGGGTCGTTCCAGGAATTGTCTCAGTTGGGTTGTAATATTAAATAATGTGAAAAAATTACCACCGTCATATGATAACTTATTCCACAGGTTTCAACTTGAACACAAAACACGTTTCTTCACTTTGGATAAAAAACCTCGGTATGTCTTCAGTATTTTTTTGCATGATGTGCCAAAAAATGGAAAGAAACTTTCTGGAGACAGCCATTGAAAATGCCAACAATTTTGTGCTCCGATGGTGTTACAACATTTTTTCCGACAACAGCAATAATCAGCAAGCATAAATCTATCATAGCTTCACCGGAAATGGAATGGCGAAAGACATGAGTGATGAGGAGTAGAATCACTTCACCTTTCGTAGCCCCTGCTGCATTCAATGGTTCATTTAAATCACCAATGTCATCAAACATTGTCCTCTTCATCTTCTTCCCCCGATGAATTCCCCTCGCTATCCACGTCAGTAAATAATCATAATCATTGTCTGAATCTGAAGACAAATGTGCGTCAGAATTACTTTCAGCTGAAGATGAAGAGTCCTCATTTTGTTGGGTGTTGATGAGTGGGTCCTCGGCGACGATTACGTTATTGATGAGTGGGTCCTCGGCGACGATTACGTTATTGATGAGAGGGTCCTCGGCGACGATCACGTTGTTGTTGAGAGGGTCCTCGGCGACGATCACGTTGTTGATGAGTGGGTCCTCGACGACGATCACGTTGTTGTTGAGAGGGTCCTCGGCGACGATTACGTTGATGAGTGTGTCCTCGGCGACGATTACGTTATTGATGAGAGGGTCCTCGGCGACGATCACGTTGTTGATGAGAGGGTCCTCGGCGACGTTAACGTTGTTGATGAGTGGGTCCTCGGCGACGATTACGTTGTTGATGAGAGGGTACTCGGCGACGTTTACGTTATTGATGAGAGGGTCTTCGGCGACGATCACGTCATTGATGAGAGGGTCCTCGGCGACGATCACGTTGTTGATTAGTGTGTCCTTGACGACGATTACGTTGTTGATGAGTGTGTCCTCGGCGACGACCACGTTGTTGATGAGTGTGTCCTCGGCGACGATCACGTTGTTGTTCAGTGTGTCTTTGACGACGATTACGTTGTTGATTAGTGTGTCCTTGACGACGATTACGTTTTTGATGAGTGTGTCCTCGGCGACGATTACGTTATTGATGAGTGTGTCCTTTCTATCTTTCTATCCTTTCTATCTTCTCCTTTCTTATATGCTCAGATTCACTTAGTGCGCTTCAAGCTATTTCACAGATCTTCCCATCCCACCCACTTGTCCAGGAAGTGCAGACACTCCTGACCACCCTTGCTTCGCAGGATGTCAGGATAGTGTTCTGCTGGGTACCTGGACATGTGGGAATCAAAGGGAATGAAATAGCTGATGACGCTGCTAGAGACGCCACCCAAAGAGCCAGCATTGACGATACCAGAGTACCACCTAGTGACCTGAAAGCACATTTTAAGCAAATTCATAAAAAGAAATTCCAGAAAGAATGGGACGAACAGAGCAACAACAAGCTGAAGGAAATAAAAGCAACAATCGAACCTTGGGACTCGTCCATTCGCGGCTCACGTCGCGAGGAAGTCGTACTGTCTCGATTACGAATAGGTCATTCGCTGATGACACACTCATATTTATTTACTCCTGACCAAATACCTCCAACGTGTGATCACTGTCATGAAGCCCTCACGATAAAGCATATCCTGGTCGAATGTAGCAAATATAGAGGTATCAGACAGAGACTAAAAATGACCAACAGCTTATCAGCGATATTATCGAATGACAGAAGAGAAGTAGACAAGGTTACAAACTTCCTAAAGCACTCAAACTTACTTGACAAGATGTGATCGAATTGATCTCATCTTTATTAATTATTCATTCCACTTTTAATGCGCTTATAGATAGTGCTTTTATAATAGTAGTAAGTTTTTAATGTTGTTAATAATTAGTAGATGCCCAGCCGATACAATGGGTTTGTTTACTTCTTAGATTATAATATTTATAAATTGTGATATCAGACCTAAGTTTAACTCTATGCATGTAGTTGTGTTATATTTTACCAATTGAGAGTGATGTATTTTTCTACACGAAATTCCCATCTGTCGATGATACAATCTGAGGACACTGTTGTGTTCGCTTACAAATATTAAAGCGGTGCAAAATGACCTCGACGTCGAAGCACCTAAAACAGAACATTCAATTCAATTCAATTCATGAGTGTGTCCTCGGCGACGATCACGTTGTTGATGAGTGGGTCCTCGGCGACGATTACGTTGTTGATGAGTGGGTCATCTCATTCCGAACTCATCTCATTCCTAACTCATCTCATTTGAAACGAACCCGTATATTGACTGTCCTAACTCATCTCTTTCCTAACTCATCTCATTTGAAACGAACCCGTATATTGGCTGTCCTAACTCATCTCTTTCCTAACTCATCTCATTTGAAACGAACCCGTATATTGTCTGTCCTAACTCATATCTTTCCTCACTCATCTCTTTCCCGACTCATCTCTTTCCTAACTCATCTCTTTCCTAACTCATCTCTTTCCTAACTCATCTCATTTGAAACGAACCCGTATATTGGCTGTCCTAACTCATCTCTTTCCTAACTCATCTCACATTTGAAACGAACCCGTATATTGGACTGTCCTTATCCATATCCTTTCCTAACTCATCTCATTTGAAACGAACCCCGTATATGACTAGTCCTACTCATCTCTTTCCTAACTCATCTCTTTCCTAACTCATCCTCCTTTGAAACGAACAACCCGTAATATTGGCTGTCCTAGACTCATCTCTTCCTAACTCATCTCATTTGAAACGAACCCGTATATTGACCTGGCCTTCACTCCATCTCTTTCCTAATCATTCATTGAAACGAACCCGTATATGACTGTCCTAACTCACTCTTTCCTACTCATCTCATTTGAAACGAACCTAATGCTCTACATCTCTTCAACTCATCTCATTGAAAGACCGTATATGACTGTCCTTACTCATCATTTCTAACCACTCTGAAACGACCCGTATATGATGTCCTTACCTCATTCTTTCCTAATCATCTCATTTGAACGACCGTATTGATGTCCTAACTCATTCTTCTAACTCATCTCATGAAAGAACCATATTGACTGTCCTAACTCATCTCTTTCCTAACTCATCTCATTTGAACGAGCCTATATGGCTTCCTAACTCATCTGTTCCTAATCATCTCATTTGAAACGAACCCGTATATGCGCCTCAACTCATCTCTTTCCTAACCATCTCATTGAAACGAACAGTATATTGACTGTCCTAACTCATCTCTTCCTACTCATCTCATTTGAAACAACCGATATCTCGTCCTAACTCAACTCTTTCCTAACTCATCTCTTTCCTAACTCATCTCTTTCCTAACTCATCTCATTTAAGCCCCGCCTATTCCAGTCTGGTCTCATTTAAACCCCGCCTACTTGCGTTATTCTCCGCCGCCTCTTCTTATGAACAACCAATGGGTCCCTACTAACCACCCATAATACAAATGCTATATACAATGCTAAAACATAATAGACCCACAGTATATCTAGCAAGTCACTCGGGTGGCCGTGCATGCAGCAACAATATGACTGCGCATCTCGTCGCTCCTGCTGTTCGTTTACAGAAACAGACGTAGTTGCGCCCCCAAGCAACTGCATGCGTATGGAAATGTAAACAATGTTTCATCTGTCAAAAATTGGAGGTCGTTTTGATACGATTTCACAACAGAATCTTCTTAGTCTCAAGCACGTAATTAACAATCTTGAACAATGACTTGAAAGAAAACCTAATGGTGATCTAAATTACGACCAGGGAAATGAGAATCCATGATTGAAGATTGCCATATAATTGTTGGAATGGTGGCATGTTTATGAGTCACTTACTGGAATACCCGGATGTAGTTACAGTTGACGTTGCACGAAGCACAACGGACTGGCCGTATCGCCTTCAGCCTCTGGGCACATGCAGAACAGAACTGCATGTGCCCACATGGTATTGCTACGTGGTCAATTGCAGCCTCGTCATCCAAGCATACAATGCACCTCTGAGGTTCTAAGATAAGATGAAACGAGACGTTAGATAAATGTGCAATTTATATGAAGTGCAAACAATTATCGAGTGAATGAGTTATTGCATTTGAATCATCAATAAATTACACACCATCAACGACGAGGTCTGCTTCGTTTTCGTTGTTCGCTTGGGGGCGTTCAGCTGGTTCTGCAGACAAGATGAAACGAGACGTTAGATAAATGTGCAATTTGCATGAAATGGAAACAATTATCGAGTGAATGAGTTATTGCATTTGAATCATCAATAAATTACACACCATCAACGACGAGGTCTGCTTCGTTTTCGTTGTTCGCTTGGGGGCGGTCAGCTGGTTCTGCAGACAAGATGAAACGAGACGTTAGATAAATGTGCAATTTGCATGAAATGGAAACAATTATCGAGTGAATGAGTTATTGCATTTGAATCATCAATAAATTACACACCATCAACGACGAGGTCTGCTTCGTTTTCGTTGTTCGCTTGGAGGCGGTCAGCTGGTTCTGCAGACAAGATGAAACGAGGCGTTAGATAAATGTGCAATTTACATGAAATGCAAACCAATTACCGAGTACCGGTATACGTAGTTTTAAATTCAAATCATTTCATTCAAAAGTTGATTCAACTCAAAACAAGTCCAATAATAATATACCAGTAGTTTAACAAATAGGTCATTGGTCAAGAAACCTACGTTGTATGATGACGATTTCGTCTCCACCCTCATTGCCGTCCGGAACGATTAGGTTCAGGGCGTCGACGTCATCAACATCTTCGAACCCTTCTGGTTCATCTCCCTGTTGATCTCCCCGATTAACCTCTCGGTGGCCCGATTAATGCGGCTATCCTGATGGATATATGCCGCCCTCCTGGCAGGCAACACCTCCGCCCCGTTGTCAGAAGTTGACTCCAGATGAGCAAGATCTTCTAAAAAAAAATCAAATGTATAGGTACCAGTATATAGGTAATTTAGGCTTATATGTATATTTATTACTGAGTCTGCCATTCATAAATAATGGCTGCCATGAGTGATACAGTAGGGGAGAAGGAGGACGTGTGGGACGGGTGGAGGAGTGGGACTTTGGCTATTACTACTATAATAATCAAAGTATATTATTGTGCTGCTACTTGTATGTTCTTTAGGGTAATATCCATATTCTAATGTAGTTTGAATGAAATCCACCTGATAGCACCACTTTTATTGAGAAAAGTTGAAAATTGCTGTTTTTTTGAACATTTTTTTACTGGAAGTTTTCGGTTTGTACTCTGGCAAACTCATCTGTTGAAAGTAAGTATGGCATTTACTGAAAGCTTGATCATTTGTTTTCATTTTTATCATATTCTCAATTGTTTGTTTCATAATTGAAATAAGTTACATGAATAAAACTACAAATCTGTGTATGGTGGAGGAATGGGACAGCATGCAGGGTGGAGACATGGCCCACTATTTTGAGGTTATGTGCGATTCTTAGTTCAGAGTGGAGGGTTATCCATACTGTTCAGATTTTGAGGTTATGTGCGATTCTTAGTTCAGAGTGGAGGGTTATAGTGTTTTCTAGCAACAAGTTTAAAATGACACGTTTCTATATGAAAAAGACTGAAAGAGAACCATGTGCATCATCAGTAATGGAATTGGCTGTGCACGAAGTAGTTGTAGAACATCGGTCATTGCGTGGTACTGCTGAGAAGCATGGTATCTCTAAAACAACTCCAAGTCGCTACATTACAAAGTATACAATTGGGAAAGAGGCGGATAAAGAGGTTATTTATCTACCAAATTACAGAAGCGCACAAGTTTTTAATCAAGAGCAAGAATGTCTTGTTAAACATTATATTGTTCGTGCTAGTAAGCTACATTATGGTTTAACATACAAGCAAACAATGTGTCTCGCTTTCGAGTTTGCGTCAAGGAACGGTATGAGTTTCCCTGAAAAATGGAATCTAGATAAATCTGCTGGTGTGGAATGGCTGAAAGGCTTTATGAAGCGTCATCCCGGTCTCTCATTACGAGCCCCGGAAGCTACCAGCATTGCACGATCAACTGCATTTAATAAAGCAGTAGTTGGAGAATTTTTTACTAACTTGGCCGAAGCATACAAAAAAGTAAACATAAGTCCAGAGAAAATGTGTAATATCGACGAGACGGCCCTAACCACTGTACATAAGCCTGAAGGAGTGAAACAGGTTGGGAAGATGACATCCGGTGAACGTGGTACACTCGTCACTCTTTGTTGTGGTAGCAATGCAATTGGTAACACTTTGCCACCGTTCATGATCTTCCCTAGGGTTAAGTTGAACACATCAATGATTTTCAACGCACCCGTTGGTACGGTAGGGGTCGCGCATCCTTCTGGTTGGATGACCTCTGAAAACTTTGTTATTTTCCTAAAGCATTTTATCAAACATTCTAAATGCACTGTACAAGATCCAGTAATCTTATTAATGGACAACCATGGTTCCCACATTTCAGTCGAACTTATATCTCTAGCCAAAGAGAGTGGCGTGATACTTGTTACCATCCCTCCCTACACTAGCCATAAGCTACAGCCATTAGACCGAGCTGTCGACTGAGCTCCTCTCTGAAACACCACTATAATATTGCCTGCGACACCCGGATGTTGATGCACGCACCTAGTCCTATGCAAATATATCAAATTGCTGAGCTGTTGGGACATGCTGTTCCTCGAGCAATGGTACCTGGTAATATACTCTCCGCCTTCTCGTGCACGGGAATTTGGCCCTTTAACAACAATATTTTCAGTGACGACGAATTCTTAACGTCGTATGTAACCGATCGACCACTGCCTGACATACCGTGTTCGTCTGAGACAAATGGAGACGCAATTGAAAACATGGCTAGTTGTTCGAGGTCACATCCGTCATTGATAGGGCTACTTACACCGCTGTCTTTGGAGAATAGCACTGGGAGCTTCGTGACGCCAGAAGATATTCTACCTTTCCCTAAAGCTAGCCGTGACAGAAAACGCGGTAAATCCCTCATACTCACCGATACTCCTGTGAAGAAGAGATTGGAGGCCGAAGCAGAAGAGCGTAAAGTTCATTTACAAAAGAAAGCAGAACGACCTGTAGGGCAACGCGGACGACCACGTAAAAATATAATGTCCCAAGTCCCAAAGAGAATGAGCAAGCCGAAGTTGAGACAACCAAAAAAGTTATACGATGCCGAATCAAGCACCAGCGAAGAAGACATGGAGATCATTTCTCTGGAGAGCTCGTCCGGTAGCGATATAGAAGACTACCTCCACTACCCGATTGTGCTAACGGAAGAAAATCTTGATGAATCATCGTTGATGATCAGTGTTGGCAGTTATCTGCTAGCTAAAGTAGCAGGAACATCGAGAGTTCTCCACTATGTATGTAAAGTGCAGGAGAGAATTGACGTGTACACGCTAAATGTGAAGTTTTTAACGCGCATCCCGGACAATGATTTCAAGTTTCTTGAGCCCGCTAATGTAGACTTTGACGAGCTGAGTGACGGAGACATTGTTAAAATTCTGCAGCCACCGCTGTTTGATAAATATACAACTGCACGAAATCAGAAGGTTCTGTCTTTTGAGTTCGATTTTACGAAATACAAAATGGCTGTGTAGTCGATCGATTTTTTGTGTATTACTATTCCTAGCTGTGACCACTGTCTATTTACCATTTTTCAAGAATATACCATTTTTCAATTGAACTTTCAAATATTTTCATATGTAGGCCTATATAGCCCTAAATAGACCCTAAATAGGCTATATAATCTGGCACTAGGCACATTGTCCCACTCCTCCCCATTTGGTGTCCCATGTCTCCCCACCCCTAGGAGACATGGGACAGCCTGTCGGCATCTTCGATCTATGCTGTCGTCAACAACCAAAATTTCCAACCCGCGCATGCAGCTGCCTTATCAAAGGCAGCCGACCGATCTTTCTGAAGTTTTAACGAACGTACTCTAGGTACATCAATGTATTGACGAATCGATTGAAGTACAGAAGTACAGATTGCAATACGGCAGTTTTCCTATTAAAATATTTCACACAAAAAATGTTGCAATTTGATTAATTGATTAAAATGCATGAATATATCATTTCAAAATGCAACATCAGCAAGCCGTCAGCCCATCATAGCAGTATTGACAGAATTAGTACAGATAAGCAACGTGAAAAGAATCGAGCTCTGCCGGCAGCAATATTAAATTGATAATAATTTTTTTTGATAATAATAAAAATGAGTAATTTATCTGATAACAATTGGGAGCGATTGGGAGGAGATAACAATTGGAATAACCCCCTCAAAGGATCCGGACACCTTGACGTGGTGTGAGGGCTTGCGTGGCCCAGTGATCCCCAGAGCTATCGTCGGGAGCAATTTACTTGCTCCCAGCAGGGTCACCCATGGCGATAAGGTCTGGGGTGAGGGTCCAGACTAAGTTCGGACCGTCGGTCGAGTGGG
>OU015469.1:2559569-2722517 GCA_907164805.1 Brachyptera putata
GCCAGACGGTCGGCACACAGCTCGAACTGGCCGCGGATTTCTTCGGCCGTTTTATTAAAGGTAAGATAATAATCATGCATGGACTGAAATGAAAAATTGCATATATTAAAGTACACTGAACAAAATAAAATCCCTAATTAACATCATTTCTCTCCTGTCAACCTCACTGTCCGTCATTTTTACCGCGAATATTCACCATCGAACCTGCACCCAAGTGTTTGTTTGTAATTTCTTGGTGTAGGCCAATATTCCATTCACTTCCTGCACTATGACGTATGTCCGCTTTACACTGCTTGCACTCTGGTTCAAGTGGTGCAAGACAAACAAACAGACTTTGTGGTATACGGACACTTGGGCGAAAGACGTTTAGGCGACGGACACTTAGGCGATCTACTTTCATCCACTGTATCATTGGACACTTGGGCGACGGACACATAGGCGACGGCCAATTTTACTTTTACAAATATAAAATGTGTACGGGATATGTAAAACGCAATTGTCTAACATTTAATTTTTCCAGGTCAGCCATTTTGAAGAGGAAAAATGAAATGTGACCCTTTTAATTTGTTCTTGATCCCTTGACCATTACCACCTGTGTTTTCATCCCCCACACCTGTGACGATGTAAGTACCAAGCGAAGGGGGGAGGGGGGGGGCACAGTGATTCATAGATATGCTTGTTATAAGTGAATAAAGAACACGTGGGTTTTGGGGTATGCCAGCATCCTAGAGTGGATTGCAAAGACCAAGTTCAACCCCGGCCTACCTTAGACGCCGTCCTCTGATTCATGATTCCTCCGTTCATGATAGGCAAGTATATGCTTTTAACATACTTCAAAACCGGACACTTTGGCGAGACGGGGGGACACTTTGGCGAAATCGGATGAAAAATTTCTAAATACACAAATGCTTCAAAATAGAGGATTTGTATTTTTAGTTTGTAAATTATTCTTCATTTTCACAATTGCCCAAAAGCTACATAATTTATAAATTAAACAACTTTTGTCGCCTAAGTGTCCGTTTTTTTTCGCCCAAGTGTCCGTCGCCCAAGTGTCCGTCGCCCAAGTGTCCGTCGCCCAAGTGTCCGTCGCCCAAGTGTCCGTCGCCCAAGTGTCCGTCGCCTAAGTGTCCGTGAATCGAACCTGTGGGCTTCTGTCAAGTGACGTCACCCATTGTTGGAAGAGACAGACAACAATGTCCCCCAGTTGGAAGAGACTAATCAGCATGTTCGGTAGTTCACCAGTTCGCTTTGTTGCTATGGTAACGATTGGTTGTCATTTGTTACTTGACAGAAGATTGTGCGTCTCCCGTGAATCTGTCTGGGCCTTGACATGAGATGAAGCCGAAAGCAGCTGGCACTCATGGTTAGAGCTCTGGTTTCCGTCGGGAACTGTGTTACTAGGCTAGTGGTACTTTGCCATCGTATAAGTGTAGATTCACACTGAATCAGCGTCTCACGATATCTTTTGCCCCGGTGGCCAAGTCAATTATCGCTAGCGGTAGTAACTGAAGTCACCGTTGTGCGTGGGTTCGAGTCCCGCGTAAGGCATGGGTTTTGGTAAACGTCCTTGCACCTATCATCACTCCATCGTTTCATTATCATCCGCTCATTCGAACCCCCTTATAACCTAGCTGTTGGTGGGGTCGTTCAACAACAACAACACTCATTTTCAAATGTACTGCCAGTTCCATGAAAAGTGAATTGAAATTATGAAGATTGAAAATTATGAATTTTTACGAGAAAAAAAAAAGGTTCTCTATAATTTATTGAATACTAAATATAGTACATTTCATCAAAATTAAAGCACAATTTCAAAATTACGGTACATTCAATGATTATCGTAAGCACATCATCGATTATCGTTTGATGTCAAAATTATGGTACGGATTAGATAATTACTGTACATCTGGCAACACTGCCCTCTGCCTGGCTGTTCCCTCTAGCGTGACGTCACAGAATAAGTCTCAGGTTGTTGCCTGCCTGACGCTGACCGCTAGAAGCCAGCCAGCAGCCGAGGGAGTAGGACCGTCTGAGACGCGTTGTCTCTCTCGCTCACAGCCGGGTGTTGCTTTCGCTGTTCTACTCTATGCAAGGCTCTACACGTCAGGTCAAGACTTTGTGTAATCGCAGTTATTATCGTGTGATCACAAATTATCGGCAAAGAAATTGTCAACTTTTGGAACACGGAGAATTCGAAGAAACATTCGTTAAAAGTTGATGTATTTGTAGGAATGGTTGACGCCACACGTGATCAACAGGTGTTCCAAGAAGGCGTGTTGATTGTTACAATAAATGCAAGTACTGACAGTGTATATAAGTGAAGTTTCAATAGCATTCACGAATAAATGTGTGTGGTTAGGCTAGATTTGTTAGGTTATGCCTATGTGCTGACCTCATTTGGGAAAATGGACGTTCTGAGTTTGAGCCATTTGTTTCACACATAGTGATGGTCAAATTAATTTTCTAAATAGATTGTCACATATTCACTACTAATTATTGGTGAAAACTTATCAACTTCCACTGATAGTAATATTCCTTGTTCGTATTGTAACATGAAATTAGATCAGGTCTCGTGAAAATGAGTCTCGGTTGATAAAATAGATCTCCTGCTGTCACCAGTCATCGGTTTTAGGACATTTGTACACTGTAAAGTCTTCGACCCAAGTATCATACATTTACGCTCTTTCTCGGCAAAAGTAAGCGAGTCGGTCAAAAAAAAAGGTGATCTTAATACATCCGATGGCCTTAATTGGTATTTACACCACTATACATACCGTCCATGTATACATATTTACACTAGGAAAACGCGTTATGTGTTTCCGCGTTGATGGATGAGCTAATAAGAATGAAACTGAATTATTTCAAAAAGTTAAATCAAGTTGATGTTTTGACGGCATTCAAATTAAAAATTAATGTTTTCATTCGGTTGATTTATTTCGTAGACTATTCTCATCATGAAGGAAATATTAGATGCAATCTAAGATACAATATATACACCTTGAGATCCAATCATATTCATTACTCATTCTAAATAATATCTTCGATAATAAAGAAGGCTTTGTTTTAATAGTTCTCCAATAATTGGTGACACTTGTTGCTTGGATTTAATTGGTTTTCTTAATATCTTTGAATGATGTATAAAAATGTCATTAAATCATTTTTCATATCTAGACGACTGATTGGATTCCAGTGAAAGTTTGGAATCATGTGTATCATTATTATATTGAAATTCGGTGAAAATTTTAATTTTTTTGAAGGACATTTTTTGTACGAAAATTTTTCTCCGGCTTATTCTTATGGGTAATTTGGAAAATGGAAAATTAGTTTTCTCAGAAGTGGTGCAATCGATTGCGCATAAAAATCAATGAGATTCAATCCAGATGATGACACTTGGGCTTGCCAAGTTTCAATTGAATTTGAATTTTCGTTTGACCTGTAGAGCGCGAACAAAAAAAAAAAAAAAAAAAAACATGTACATTTTTTTCGGGTCAAGTGTAATTGAGTCTTCGCTTCGCTCATCCAATTATACATATAGACATATATACTTATACATACATTATACTGACATACATATGCTACTAATATATATATATATATATATATATATATATATAAATTTATATATATATGCTCACGTTTACTTATTCACACTATTCGTCCTTATACACACTAATATACACTTACACTTATACTCATACATATTATTTCTGGATTTTGGTTCTATAGCTATAATCCAAGATTCGATGTATGTGTAGCAGCTACTACTCTTCGTACATTGACTTTCGAAAATTATATATTGTCACGCCTTTAAACCATCTTAATTGTTCTTATTTCAGTCTTCTATCTTACTTCAACGTCGTTTGCAAACCTTCCTATATACACTTTTGTGGCTCCTACTGGCATAAAGAAAGCACTTGTCAGAGTCATCGGGTTTACAATAATGACGTCATCACTTGATTTACAGTTATACATGTATGAAAGTTCAAAATCATTGAAAGTTAGACTTTCCACTTGAATCAGTTTGATTATAACATGTATCACATTCTCATCTCTGCTACGTACCTCAATTATGTGTTTAATTTGTCCAAAATCACCATTATCCATCTGTACGTACGAATCATTATTCTTACCTATGCGTTTATACATTTTAGAACTATGAACATTTCCTCTGACATTCATCCTTTCGTACTCCCAAATTGAAGTTTCTCCAACAACGTGTATTAAGGCAATCACATTATTATCTACACACTTCGTATCACAACCTAATGGTGTTACATTCACTCATTATGTTGGCGTAACAGTCTTTAACTCTGTCACTTGCGCCAACGTCGTGGAACAATGAAGGTGAACTATTTTGTATGAGAACTTTTTTCACTGTTTGTTTAATTACACTTTTTGGGCCTTGAATTAGTTTCTGGTAAGAATGGATCCCAGATTCAAACGGGAATGCTGAGGTTGCCCATAGCGGTCCACACATTCTTACCGAAGTGACTAGATGAGACATTGGGTGTATATTAAAATTCATGTTCTCTGGGCCATACAAAATCCACATATAACAAACAAACCGATGTGGTGAAATATCAGCTTTTTTCAAGCAATCAGCTGAAATGGATTTCTGTAGGAGCAACAATACACTGTCAGATAGTAGACCAAGGTGCTCTGAATATTTAGTTGGTAAAACACCTGCAAGGCACGGAAGACTGTAATATAATAGCCACATCCGCCATTCTGTGGCTTCCCAGTTGTCATTTACTTCAAGAATGCGAGGAGTTCGGTGGACTTCTTGGGGTGGTAAAATTGTCTTTAAACGTGCGTCAATAATATTACGGTTTCTCGGCGAACCAATGTAATATGCCAACTGTGAAGTACGTGTCCAAATATCCATCAGTTGTCGGATGACAGCTTGTAACACAGAATGCGAGGAGTTCGGTGGACTTCTTGGGGTGGTACAACTGTCTTTAAACGTGCGTCAATAATATTACGGATCCTCGGCGAACCAATGTGATATGGTAACTGTGGAGTACGTGTCCAAATATCCATCAGTCGTCGGATGACAGCTTGTAACACAGAATGCGAGGAGTTCGGTGGACTTCTTGGGGTGGTACAACTGTCTTTAAACGTGCGTCAATAATATTACGGTTTCTCGGCGAACCAATGTGATATGGTAACTGTGGAGTACGTGTCCAAATATCCATCAGTTGTCGGATGGCACCTTGTAACACAGAATGCATATAATCAGGGGAAAAGCCCCAAACCAAGTTGAATGTTGGTAAATTCATGAACGGAGATTCACCTTTGATACCATTAACCTTACTTCCTGTGATTTCTGCTCGCAACATGTCCGGCCTCACTTCCTCGTCGGCACGTGTTGGATAATCGGCAACATCAATGGAATATTTTACCTGACTAGTGACTCGTTGTGCTACATTGAAGGAGTGGTCTAGCAACAGTGTCAACGGCACAACAGAATGGCGCAAACTTCGATGTTATCTAATTGTCACCCATTGTCCACTGAACACCGGTGTTGTAAATCCGTGTGGCCTGCTCGACAAATTTCTCCATGAATATGCTCTTGATGGGCTCACATTTTCCGAACCAAAGTCCTGCCAATATCGTGTGATCAAATCGAGCTTTCGGTTTCAAATCATTCAGGTGAATTTGAATCGGCCACATGGTATTTCTGGACGGTTTAAATACCGCCGCTCCATCGGTGTTGAGGTTGTGGGTGAAGTGCAACATTCCTCCCGCTCTCTTCAGCAATTGGTACAAAGTGGAATCAAACGCATCGTGCATAATATCGGTCGTGTTGATAACAGGACGTATTATTTGTTGCTGAATGACGCGCCGTTCTGAGAAAGATTTCAGTTGACACGATACATTCAAAATGACGAAGTAACAGTCATTAGAAGAGCTCACAAGTCGTTGTTCACCACATAATAAACACTGCACAGTTTTATTCACGCTCGACATCATGCCTTCGATGGAAGTTAATATTGTTTTGCATGAATGACAATAGAAGTAAAAAGTGGCGTTTGGAAATCTTATCTAATAAATGTTCTGACGGTTTCAATAGTTTTTGGGATTATGTCATATTCTCAATAATGCACTCTCGACACTCACCTCACGTTACACAGACCCTTGGGAGTCGCTGGTTTGTTGGACGAACCTCGAATACTTGGCTCCACTTCCAAGCTTATAAGCTGTTCTGCTGCTTCCAACTCTGCTTGATTCAAACGTCTGTTCTCGGGATGATTTCTGTCGAGCACTTCATGAACTGGATGATTGTGCTCATTGTGCAGACTTTTAACCACAAGAACTTCATTTGCTTCATCTGCAACTACTGTGATGGAAGCACTGCACTGACATCTGAAGGTTTTGGAAAAACTACTATATTGATTGAAACACCATGTTGAGATTTGACAGCAACTACAATACATGCTGAGAATAGTCTAGTCGTGAGTACCGGTAAAACGGTCGATCGCCCATTGATTGCGCGTCACATTTCCCAGAGTGCTTGCAGTGGCCACGCCATGCCAGACTCGATCCTTGTGTCAGCATGGACAGCAGTTTTGCTTCTCACACTGGTGAAGTTGCTGGTCTGAGTATCTCTGCAGAGCCACACTGAAAGTATCGAAGTCGTTGCACGTAGCAGCCAATGCGAGATCCACGTCTCAAGAGGGATTCGAAGAAGAAGGTACAGACAGCCCACAGGTCTGGCCGAGAGCGGGACCAGTTCTGAAACAAGGAAGCCGGATTGTATAAGTTCATCCATCCCCGTCCGAATGAAAAGAGATTGCGAAAACATACGCACACAGCTTTTTACGATACATGTTCTGCAGGGAAATTATAAATCATCACAACGTGGGCCTAATAATTATAATCATTTATAATTTCTCTCGAAAGCAGTTGACCCGACTTTGCCCCAAAACTATTTAGAGTAAGTTTCATTCTGGTTCTCAGAATAATTATGAAGTAATGTGTATTATCTTTAAAAATCAAGCAATAAACTTTTTCCATCAAACGGAAATCTTGACTTGAGGACCTCTAATGAAACTCGAAATATCATCAATTGAAAACATTTCACGCACCTGCGTACTTATTATCAGTATAATCCGGTCCGTAAAATTAGTCATGTGAGTATGTCATCAAATTGAACATAAATGTGAATGTATTGAAGCATTGTAATCACCTGCGTAAAGTGGAACCAACAACCTTTCACAGATGCGTCGGGCAAGGTCTCTCTCAGTGCAGCTTGGAGGCCATTGTGACGTCATCCTGCAGACCTGGTAGAATATTCCCTTCAGTATAATCGAGAAGTGCTTTGTATCCTTCTTTTGTCTTCCGGGACATCGGGGCATATACAAGTGGATGTGACTGTAATAAGAAATGATGATGTCATAGGTTATATCTGACTGAACCGTCGACCATGAATAATTTCATTCCCCCTCGAAGGATCCGGACACCTTGACGTGGTGTGGGGGCTTGCGTGACCCCGTGATCTCCAGAGCTATCGTCGGGAGCAATTCATTTGCTCCCAGCAGGGTCACCCATGGCGATAAGGTCTGGAGTGAGGGTCCAGACCAAGTTCGGACCGTCTCGGTCGAGTGGGTGCCGTTAGGTGACCGGAAAACGTGGAGTGAGCGCTGAGCATTATTTATACCCTTCTAACTTCTTTCCTCATCTGTCACCTTCTTTTCTATAAACTTCTCTTACTTTCAACTTTCTGCCAGCTCACTTTGTGTGCTCAAACCGCCCACGAATGTTGACGACACCAGCAATGTTCAGGACTAGATTGGTATGCTATCGGCTTTCATTGCACTTGGGCTCGTACATGGATTGCGTTGGCTGCAATAGCTGGGTATGAGGTCTTGTATGACAATAACGATTCCGAATACTCAGTGAAAAGGTCAATTGCGTCTATGTGCGCCCGGACGTAAAATTGGCACTTTCCTGCACGCCACTTGCTGCTTAGGAAGTCATAACTTGCTCTTTGTCCTGCAGTGTTGTTGATCAGGTCTAGCAGCTGCAGGACCTAGACCTGGTTGTGTTTACAAGGCCCTATGCGGTAGAACCGACATGGGTTTGTTGAGTCCTTTGATCCGAGTAATTGTTGTAGGTTGTCCCCAAACCAGTCTATGGAGTCCTCCGATTGTCAATTCCCCCCAATAACCAAGGAACAGAGCAAGAAACGGCCAAGAAACTTGATGGAGGATTTAATCCCCGCCAGAGATCTTGTCCCGAAAGCTACACAGCCACGTTTTCTGATAATGTCTGTGAAAGGTGATAAATCTTTCGCAGATATGTCTATTTTCAAGATTGCCAAAGACCTTTTGAAACTTGCAGGAGATGTCAGACAGATGAAGCGATTGAGAAATGGTACGCTGCTGATTGAGACTGCGAGTTGCAATCAATCAAAGCTTCTTCTCGGTACAACTGTTTTCGGTACTGCTTACGTCAATGTCTCGCCACACAAGTCACTCAACTCTTGTAAAGGTGTCGTGTTCTGCCACGACCTCCTTAACGTTCCAGAGGATGAGATTAAGAACGAACTTGCTTCCCAGAATGTGACTGATGTTTTCAGAGTTGTAAGCCGTAAGAACAACACGATGCAAAAAACAGCTCTGCTTATCGTTACATTCTCTGCACCAGCACCACCAACTAACATCTTGGTCGGTTATATGTCAATACCCGTTCGACCCCATGTTCCAAACCCACTTCGCTGCTTTAAATGTCACAAATTCAACCATTCAAGCGCGAATTGCAAAGATTGTGAGGTTTGCGGCAAATGTGGGTCAGAGGGACATAAACCGGAAGTTTGTACCAGCAAGGTCAAGTGCGTCAACTGCAGCGGTGAACATCCCGCGTGGTCTCGTGACTGTCCTCGATTTAAAAAAGAAAAGAAAATCGAAGAACTGAAGACAACTAAAAATGTGTCAATCGGTGAGGCCCGCCAGCTTTATGCTGAGCTGTACCCCGAGACGTCGTCCAAAACATTCAGTCAAGTCACGAGACAAGCTGCACCTGCTGAAGTCACCAGACTACAGGCCATTATTGACGACCAGCAGAAGATGATACTGAACCAGAATCAACAACTAACTCAGGCTTCTTCAAATTCCCAGTTCCTGGACATGAAGGAGATTTTGATGGCTCAGGCTCAAGAGATGACAGCTCTCCGAAAACAGATGGCTGAACAAGCTCAGAAATTCCAGGAGACGATTCTTACTCAAAACAAGCTCATCACAGACTTGCAACAGAATATTTTGAATTTGATAAACAGTAAGTCTACACCTGAACTTACACCTAGGTCCACTCCAACTGGACCTTCAACATCGACCAAACCGCGGGATGACGCAGACGGGAAAGACGTTGCTCCTCTGAGCAAGCGGTCTAATTCCAATGTGTCTCTCGGCGGCACAGAACAGAGCCCAGGGTTTCAAACGGTCGTTTCGAAACAGAAAAAGGGGCTAGTTCTGAACCGGAAAGGCACGGGAGACGGGGGAGGTAGTGGAAGTAGAGGGGACCGAGTAGTGAAGTAGCAGAAATGGCAGACACCGATTTTTTGCAATGGAATTGCAACGGTTTTTTCTGTCATTTAGAAGAGATCAAACTCCTCATTCGCGATCTAAACCCAAGGTGCATTTGCATCCAGGAGTCGAGATTGAAGCAAGCAGATAGACCAAAATTACGATCTTACGTTATGTTCCGTAAAGACAAGACCTTGTGTGAAAGGGCTAGTGGAGGTGTCATAATCGCGATTCATGACAGCTGCTACTCAGAGGAAATACCGATTCGGACGCCTCTGCAGGCTGTGTCTGTCAGAGTGCATCTCCCTAGCCCTCTAACTATTTGCAACCTTTATCTTTCACCTGCTGAGAGAGTGCATATCCAAGACTTGGACTGCCTCCTAGCGCAACTGCCAGCTCCAATTATGATCACGGGGGACTTCAACGCCCACAACGTCTTGTGGGGAAGTGTGGCAAATGACGCTAGGGGTGGAATGATTGAGAGCTTCCTCGACGCCAACGACTTGACACTCCTGAATGATGGCTCTGCTACTCACCTCACTATCGCCAACGGGTCCACCTCGTCGCTTGATTTGACGGTCTGCTCTCCATCCATCTCTCTTGCTGTTGTTTGGAGAGTACATCCTGACCTGTGTGGAAGCGACCACTTCCCAATTACCATCAAGACCAATACACCTCGAAGTAGCAACTGTAGACACAAGAAGTGGAAACTACAGCTTGCAGACTGGTGTCGCTTCAGAGAGCTTGCAGGTTTCGATGTTGAGAAAGAATTCCCTGATGTTCAATCCCATGTGACATACACTACCAATGTGATAGTACGTGCAGCTGAGGCCTCGATACCATTAACATCCGGTAAGCCGAGCCGTACCCCTGTTCCCTGGTGGAGCGATGCCTGTGCTGTAGCCATTAAAGATCGCAAGAGAGCGCTTAGAGTCTTCACTAGGTGCCCAACGCAGGTCAACATGATCTCCTTTAAACGGCTACGCGCGAAAGCAAGGCTCGTTATCAGGCAGGCACGGAAGATCTCATGGCAGAGGTACGTGTCTTCGATTAACCATCGAACACCGATTACTCAGGTATGGGATAAGATTAAAGAGGTTTCAGGGAAAAATGTGAACACCAGTATCAATGGTCTTGTGGTAAATGGCATACTTCGAACTTCTCCTGAGGACATCCTTAACGCTTTGGGTAGTCACTTCGCTCTAGTGTCCAGTTCGGAAAATTATTCGACGAACTTCCTTCGAATAAAACCTATCGAAGATAAGAAATGTCTGAACTTCAGAGCATCGACAGAAGAAGTGTACAACAACTCGTTCAACTTATGAGAACTGACGTCTGCAATCAAGGAGTCTAGTGACACTACTCCTGGCCCTGACGCAGTCCATAACACTATGATCAAGAACCTCTCTTCTGACTCTGTCGAGTACCTCTTGAAACTCTTCAATAGAATTTGGATAAGTGAAGATTTTCCTGAATCCTGGCTTGAATCTATAACCATACCCATTCCGAAACCTGGCAAGGATCGGAAGGATGCTTCTAGTTATCGTCCGATATCGCTTACAAGCTGCCTTTGTAAGATACTTGAGAGGATGGTCAACAAGAGACTTGTTTGGGTCCTGGTGACTAGGAATCTTATAGCAGTCGAGCAGTCCGGATTCCGCCGAAATCGTTCGACCTTAGATAACCTTATCTCACTAGAATCTCTAATACAGGATGCCTTTATTTCCAAGCAACACCTTCTCTCAGTATTCTTCGATCTGGAGAAGGCTTATGACACGACGTGGAGGTACGGTATACTTAAGAAACTACACCAATGGGGTTTTAGGGGTCACCTTCCCACCTTCGTTATCAACTTCATGTCCCATCGAACCTTCAGAGTTCGCCTTGATAGCTTTATATCTACACCATATGTACAGGAAAACGGAGTGCCGCAGGGTTCTGTCCTTAGCTGTACTCTTTTCCTGGTAGCTATCAATGGTATCTCTGACTGTATCAAGCCTCCAGTGAACTGTTCGCTCTTCGTCGACGATCTCGCGATATTCTACAAGTCCACCAAGTTGAGCACTGCAGAGCGTCAGATCCAACTCACCATAGATCGCTTGGAGCACTGGGGAAATGAAACTGGTTTCAAGTTCTCTTCAACGAAGACCGTATGCATTGACTTCAATCGCATACGAGGAATAGTCCCCTATCCCTCGCTGATTCTATCGGGTGCGAACATTTCTGTTTCCGACACAGTCAAGTTTTTTGGGATGACCCTCGACCAGAAACTAAACTGGAAGGCGCACCTTCAGGCATTGAAAACAAATTGCATGAAGAGTATGAATATACTGAGAGTGTTGAGCCACACCAGCTGGGGTGCTGACCGTACTGTCTTGCTCAACCTATACAGATCTCTGATCCGCTCAAAGCTAGACTATGGCTGTATCGTGTACTCTTCCGCCAGGCCTTCTCATTTGAATCCTCTGTGCACTGTACACAATGCTGGTATCAGGCTTTCCCTGGGAGCTTTCCGGACGAGTCCTGTTACTAGTATGTACTGTGAGGCTGGCGAACCCCCTCTAGACTTGAGAAGGAGATACCTTATGTTCAGCTACATATCTGCTCTCAGTAGCAAGTCCAAACATCCGACATATGGAAAGATATTCCGTCCTTGTTATGCGAGAGTGTATGACGCACGTGACCGAGCAACAAGACCATTAGCCATTCGAGCGAAGGAGCTGTATGGGAAATCACTGAACGAGCTTCCAGCTGTATACGCCTCAGGTTTCAGTGAAGTCGCCCCATGGACCGTTCCTCGACCAGTTTGTCTCACTCAGCTGGCAATGCACGCTAAGGCCAGCACACCTGACTCTGTCTATAGGCAATATTTTTATTTGTTAGCAGCCTCCTTTTCGGACCATGTTTTTATATTTACTGACGGTTCAAAGACAGACGACGCGGTAGGTTGTGCCTTCACCATAGGTTCAACTAGTTTCAAATACAAACTCGACTCTCTGTGTACCGTGTATAGCTCTGAACTGTTCGCGATTTTCCAAGCTTTGAAACACATCAAGCAACTCAATCGAAAAAAATTCTTGATTTGTACAGACTCGCTCAGTTCCCTGCAAGCCCTGGATGTTTTCTCACCAACTCACCATCTTGTGCAGGACATCCAGACCCTCCTTGCTGAGCTTGCGGCTCAGCGATGCGAGGTTGTCTTCTGCTGGGTGCCAGGGCATGCAGGAATCCCAGGCAATGAGCGAGCTGATAAAGCAGCGAAGGAGGCTACTCTTCTTGCGACAACCTTCGATTCCCGTCTGCATATAAATGACCTAAAGAACTATTTTGAACAAGAAATGAGAAGCGCCTGGCAAGTGTCGTGGGATGCTGTAACAAACAACAAGTTGAAGGTCATTAAAAAAGCAGTTAGGCCATGGCACTCGTCTTGTAGAAGGAGCCGAAGAGAGGAGGTGGTTGTTGCCCGCTTGCGCATTGGACATACTCTTCTGACGCACGGATTCATTCTGAGAAGAGAAGAGCCACCTGAGTGTGAGGAGTGCCTTGAGCCACTCACAGTTCACCACCTCTTGGTCGACTGTGACAAGTTCCGGGGTCTGCGCCGGAGTCTGCGTATGCCGGATGACTTGTCACGGATCCTTGGTGATGACTCAGATAGCAAATCCTGTGTCCTCGAGTTCATAAGAAAAGCAGGACTTTTGAACTTGATATAACTTGACTTGACGATGATCGTAGTTTTAGTTGCAACTCTTGTGTGAATGTTCCTGTTTGTATGCATGTAATTTATTAGTATGAATGTGTGTGTGTATGTGAGTACGAATGCAAACTTAACATTATCCCAACTGTACGACACATCTCTCTCGAGATTTATTCCTTTTAGTATTGAACAAACGACCAAAATGACGTTTTTTATACAATCATTTTGTTCCGCTATCCAGTGTTTCATTGTGTGTATGACGATTCACATCATACACACAGTCGTTCAATGTTGTGTTCATGAAATGTGTGTATGACTTTTACATCATACGCACGTTTGTTTCATTGTCCTGTGTTTGAGGAACGTGTGTTTGACCATTTACGTCATTCACGTATTTGTTAACCGTTCTGTGATATGTTTAGTCCCTAACTCACCTCTTGTGCCGTTTCCAACATTGTTGGTTTCATGATTCGGTTCATTACATCGTATTCATTACATCGGTTCATTACATCGTACAGGCGCAAAATGACCTCGGTGTCGACGCGCCTCTAAGCCCAACATTCATTCATTCATTCACCATTGAGTGAATAATAGAGACTAGCCCTAGGCCTACTTCATCTATGCTTGCACTGGGCCATTGATTTTGTAACTTACAATATTGAATAATTCTCTCCGTGCGGAGACTTCGTACAATGTGATGTAACATTAATTAGAAAACACCAATTAGTCAGTTTAAACGTCAGTACAAAACTACGTATGCACTTGTTTGAAGCGGGAAGCAAAGGCGGGAAGCGAATAGCGGGAAGATTCCGGAATGACAGTTTTGCCACACGTGAAACGATGAACAAAGAACATGTGGTCATCCCGTTACTACTGTTGTAGTGGTATGAATGAAAGTTCCAATATGGAGGTTAATTAGACGGACAATTTCCTCGATAATGTGTCAAGTTTACTTTTTTAATATTGTTCTATAAGGAGTAGTTTTGTCGAGTAAATAATAATCATTATGGGAGCAAAAGACTCCAAACCTTGTTGTATTACGTATGAAGAAGCTGTCAAGAGAGGTAAGACGATTTGTTACAATTTCAAGTGTCGTCGTTAGGCTTAGGCCTATTCCGTCATAGATTTCTGGACATTGCCTAACCTAATTGACTGATTTATTCTTGTTTCACATTTCAGTGACTGATTCTGAATTGAAAGGGATAAAAGAAGCATTTAAAAGAGTTTCAACACTGAATGGATGTAATACAAAACAATCATTTGTGAAAGATGTGCTTGGTGAAGGCGTCCCACTACCAGTTGCGGAGGTTTGTTTCATTTCAAGGCTTATGACATTCCTACTAGGCCTAAGCTGTATATCCAACAGTCCAACAGTCCCCTCCTATGTTACTACTACAAGTCGGCTCGTCTAGCCTCAACGCGCTGCTCGACACAGGTTCGTGCGTCAGCCTCGTAGGAGATGCTGGCCTGGAAGCCGCTGTTGCCGCGGGAGCCAAACTATGCAATGTGTCCCGCCCGCGAGTATTTTTTCAGCTACCGGTTGTTTTCTATAGCCAATGGTCCAATCGACCAATCCCGGACTCTTGCTTATGACGGCTAATAAATCATATTATTCTTGTTGCGTTGGCTCTGCCGTAACACGCTCGCTTTTGGTTGCGAAGGTCGCCAGTTCGAATCCCGGTTTATCAATACTTTTTTGTTCTCATGAAAAGATGTTTTTGATAATGTTCTACTATCCTTCTCTATTTTCTGAAAACCTAAAAATTATGTGAAGTTATATTTGTCGTAAGAATTATTATTGGGGGAGGCTGTCGTGGTTAGGGTTAGGTAGGTCAGGTTGGTGTCGACCGGTAAACCGACCCGAAACCGAGGTTTTAACCACATTCACGGGCGGAAAGGCTACCTAAAACACCGATACCTAAAACATTGAAATCAGCAATTCTACAAAAGATAGGTATTGCCGCGCGAACAGCCTAGACGAGCTGCGATTGGCTAATAGAAAACAACCGGTAGCTGAAAAAATACTCGCGTCCCGCCCACTGAGGTTGGCGTCAGGAGTGGCGCTCGCGAGGGCCCAGATTGTAGTACCAATATCGTGGTCAGGGGGCCGAATGTTGTACCTACCGCAGCTGGCGACTGAGTTGATACTGGGCACAGATTTTTTGTTCGCCACTGGAATCTCCCTCCATGTAGCTGAGGGCGGTTGGACTGTTGGATCCGAGATACTGGATACTGAGTGAGTAAATAAGTGAATATAGTATTTTAAAGCCTCAATGTGTTATAATATGGTTATTTAATGCTGGTATTGTTATGAGCCATAACGAAGGTAAAGTTTCTTGGCAGAATGACTCTATTTTCAATTGCTAAACAGCATACTTACCTTGATTCAGCAACTTCAACTAGGCCTACCGTGATTGAAATCAAGTTATGATCAATTGTAGTGTCACACAGCACACTATATTATATAACACAGCTGTATATATGGTAAATTCCAATTACAATTGAAAAAATAAAATACATTTGCAAATTCATATTTTCCTATTTATTGTTATACGGGTAGTGAATTGATTGATTTCACGTTGATAGACTTCATTCACACTTTTTATGACAACTGTCTCGTTGATACCGTTGTCCAATTACTAATCATTGTTATACGGGTGGTGAACTGATTGATTTCACGTTGATAGACTTTATTCACACTTTTTATGACAACTGTCTCGTTGATACCGTTGTCCAATTACTAATCATTGTTATACGGGTGGTGAACTGATTGATTTCACGTTGATAGACTTTATTCACACTTTTTATGACAACTGTCTCGTTGATACCGTTGTCCAATTACTAATCATTGTTATACGGGTGGTGAACTGATTGATTTCACGTTGATAGACTTTATTCACACTTTTTATGACAACTGTCTCGTTGATACCGTTGTCCAATTACTAATCATTGTTATACGGGTAGTGAACTGATTGATTTCACGTTGATAGACTTCATTCACATTTTTTTATGACAATTGTGTTGTTAATAGCATTGTCCAAATTATAATCGTTGTAGGGCTAGTGAAATGATCGATTTGAGTTTGATGTGAACTTTATCCTATGCCTTCAATATCCTATGTCTCATTACATTTTGTACTTTGCCACTAAAATCATCCAGCAAATTGCTGTGCCAATTACATATCATTGTTCAGATTGGATGAGTGTTCCTCTTGTTTGTTGCAATAAATTGCAATGCATATACCTTGTGTTCTCTCAGGATGCAATGTGTATCAATTTCAAGCAAATTTCTATTGTTTTATTTGGACAGTCTAGATTTGGTAAAATATTGTATGGCTGAACAGATTCTGGTAATGTTGACGTTGCAATCGGTCTGTTCCCCAGAGTTATTTTCAATGCACATTAATGTTGCATTCTCTGTTGCGCTCATAGGCTTAGTAATTTGTCAATTTCATCCTAGTATAATGTATGTATTTCATAATGTAGTCTTCATTTCAATACAAATGAGCAAATTAATCAAGCAAGGTATATTCCAAATTGTGTAACTTGTCCAGTTGATGCAGGCTACTTGCATAAGATGATTTTCTAATGGCCTATATTAATTTCCCTTATATTTAACAGTGCAGTGGTGAACCAATTTTCCCTTCATCCCTTCAATCCATAATTTCAATAGAAGATCAATAAGTCGAAGCTATAGTTCACTGCTGTTGGCGTAGGCCTACAAAAAACTGACGAGTCAGTTCGTTCCTCAGTTCGCTCCCATTTTGATGTACCTCGTTGTAAACCTCGTCAGCAGAATTATTTTCAGGTTGATCATCTTCTAGTTGCTCTTCGTCCCTGAAAACGTCCATGTCACCAGCCCTGGCGATATTATGTAAAACGCACAATGCGCGGATGTAGTGACAGATTCTACCATGTCCTCGCAGTTTGAGACGGTACAGCTGTCGGAATCGTTGTTTTAAAATGCCAAATGCATGCTCAATGACGATTCTACACGAACTCAACTTCTTGTTGTAGTTTTTTTGAGCTCTGGTAAGGTGACCGTTATCCCTGTGAGGAGTAAGCAGCGAAGTTGTGCAGGGGTATGCACTATCCCCCAATATGTATCCTCCTGAATTAAAAGAGATAAGAAAAGGTGAGATATAGGCATATAACGGGAATAAAAATACCACTACCTACATTTAGTTCCATACAAATTTGTAATTATGAAGGATTCTTTGTAGTACGCCCACCTTGACACAATGTCTCGAGTCTGTCATAAATGTCAGAGTTCCTAAAAACTCAGGCATCATGAACAGAGCCAGGATAGCCGATAAACACATCCGTTACATGTGGCCTGTAGTACTATTGAAGGAAATCCTTCCCTATTTACTTAGTCGTCTGCCTTTTGTGATGGCCGATCTAGGTATATATGTGAGCCATCAATTGCACCTGTGTAGGAGATATTTTTGTAGTTTAAACTGGTTCAATATGGAATTCAGCACATGGGCTATACGTTATTATTAAACATTCTTATTTACCAAAGATGTGGGGAAACCCTTTTGTAGTCACAAAATGATCACTCATCCTCGCCTTTTCTTCCGCATTTGGCCAGGTTATTACTTGTCCTGCCATATCACTTGAAATCTGTGAGACTCGCGTAATAATGTGATGCAGAGAGTACAAGCATATATCAAAACGGTCAGAATCATCACGAAATGATGCAGTTTCATGGCCAGAAAACCACAGAAACACTAACATGTGTTTCATTGGCGAAATTCTTGCCCTTGTATTATCTATAAAAGAATAAACAATAGATGGATAACTTAGATACAAACTTCCTCTTGCTACAAAAGTCAATATGGCCTATAACCTACGGTAAATCCTATAATATTGACAGCTAGCCTAGATCAGAAGGTAGTATTGATTGAAAACTCAATTATTGGGGCATTGAGTTTGTTGTTTATATTGGGGTTAGGTTCTAGTCAATTGCCTTTGCCTGCATTGGGGTTAGGTTAGTCAGGCTACTAACCATTCTTTAAGAGACACTGATAAATTTCAGATTCACTGAACTTATCAGCAAGCTGTTGCATTAAATCTCTTCCTATGCGAAGGTGCATAATAAACTCTCTGTCAGTATAGGTGGGAACAACTTCTTCTGTATAGTTCTTTATGCAATTCCTACTTTCCCGTGCATTAAACTCGAGTAGCAAAACACGTTCAACTTGATCTGTATCATTCTCACTTGACGAATAATCAGATGAAGATGACGATGACGATAAACTGTCATCTTCTTCCATAAAATCCCTAATTAACATCATTTCTCTCCTGTCAACCTCACTGTCCGTCATTTTTACCGCGAATATTCACCGTCGAACCTGCACCCAAGTGTTTGTTTGTAATTTCTTGGTGTATGCCAATATTCCATTCACTTCCTGCACTATGACGTATGTCCGCTTTACACTGCTTGCACTCTGGTTCAAGTGGTGCAAGACAAACAAACAGACTTTGTGGTATACGGACACTTGGGCGAGAGACGTTCAGGCGACGGACACTTAGGCGATCTACTTTCATCCACTTCATCATTGGACATTTAGGCGATCTACTTTCATCCACTTTATCATTGGACACTTAGGCGACGGCCAATTTTACTTTTACAAATATAAAATGTGTACGGGATATGTAAAACGCAATTGTCTCTCATTTCATTTTTCCAGGTCAGCCATTTTGAAGAGAAAAAATGAAATGTGACCCTTTTAACTTTTCCTTGATCCCTTGTCCATTACCACCTGTGTTTTCACCCCCCCACACCTGTGACGATGTAAGTACCAAGCGAAGGGGGGAGGGGGGGGGGGGGCACAGTGATTCATAGATATGCTTGTTATAAGTGAATAAAGAACATGTGGGTTTTGGGGTATCCCAGCATCCTAGAGTGGATTGCAAAGACCAAGTTCAACCCCGGCCTACCTTAGACGCCGTCCTCTGATTCATGATTCCTCCGTTCATGATAGGCAAGTATATGCTTTTAACATACTTCAAAACCGGACACTTTGGCGAGACGGGGGGTCACTTTGGCGAAATCGGATGAAAAATTCCTAAATACACAAATGCTTCAAAATAGAGGATTTGTATTTTTAGTTTGTAAATTATCTTTTTAGAGTTATTCTTTATTTTCACAATTGCCCAAAAGCTACATAATTTATAAATTGAACAACTTTTGTCGCCCAAGTGTCCGTCGCCTAAGTGTCCGTCGCCTAAGTGTCAGTGAATCTAACCTGTAGGCTTCTGTCAAGTGACGTCACCCATTGTTGGAAGAGACTAATCAGCATGTTCGGTAGTTCACCAGTTCAATTTGTTGCTATAGTAACGATTGGTTGTCATTTGTTACTTGACAGAAGATTGTGCGTCTCCCGTGAATCTGTCTGGGCCTTGACATGAGATGAAGCCGAAAGCAGCTGGCACTCATGGTTAGAGCTCTGGTTTCCGTCGGGAACTGTGTTACTAGGCTAGTGGTTTGCCATCGTATAAGTCTAGATTCACACTGAATCAGGGTCTCACGATATCTTTTGCTACAAATTACATTCATTTTCGCCGCCCCGGTGGCTAAGGCAACTATCGCTAGCGGTAGTAAGTTCACATATTCCTGTATTATGATGCTTCAAGGTATTATTAAGGTTATTTTCTCATTAACTGCGTAGAAGATCGACGTACGTGTTGAGTTTTATATAAATAACACTATTACGCCACTAGAATTTTATTTACATATACAGTACATTATTATTATATTTAAATTTTATCATTACTGGACAAAGTTGTAGGTGTTAAGTATTTATAAAAGATAACACTCACTTCGCTACTATTTTATATCTGATATATCTATTACTTTCATATTATTTTCATCCTGAATCTGACGTTAATATAATACTTTACGTACGGTTCTCTTAAAATGTTTATAGAATTTTTACAATTGATGAGCGAAGTACGTTTGTATTCATGTTATAATTTTATATTTGTATTGACTTGCCATATATTGTATACATAATCCTATGTAACGATCTATTTGGATGAATAAATAAATGAAATGGAATGAAATGAAGTCACCGTTGGGCGTGGGTTCGAGTCCCGTGTAAGGCATGGGTTTTGGTAAACGTCCTTGCACCTACCATCACTCCATCGTTTCATTATCATCCGCTCATTCGAACCCCCGTATAACCTAGCTGTTGGTGGGGTCGCACAGCAACAACAACAACAACAACACTCATTTTCAAATGTACTGCCATTTCCATAAAAAGTGAATTTAAATTATGAAGATTAGAAATTGTGAATTTTTACGAGACAAAAATAGATTCTCAGTAATTTATTGGATACAAAATATAGTACATTACATCAAAATTGAAGCACAATTTCAAAATTACGGTACATTTAACGATTATCGTAAGCACATCATCGATTATCGTTTGATGTCAAAATTATGTTACGGATTCGATAATTACTGCACATCTGGCAACACTGCCCTCTGACTGGCTGTTCCCTCTAGCGTGACGTCACAGAACAAGTCTCAGCTTGTTGCCTGCCTGACGCTGACCGCTAGAAGCCAGCCAGCAGCCGAGGCAGTAGGACCGTCTGAGACGCGTTGTCTCTCTCGCTCACCGCCGGGTGTTGCTTTCGCTGTCCTACTCTATGCAAGGCTCTACACGTTAGGTCAAGACTTTGTGTTATCACAGTTATTATCGTGTGATCACAAATTATCGGCAAAGAAATTGTCAACTTTTGGAACACGGAGAATTCGAAGAAACATTCGTTAAAAGTTGATGTATTTGTAGGAATGGTTACGACTGTGAAGTTAGCCCTCTTTCTCAGCCCCTCAAGGGCGTTAGGCTAGCAGCAAGGTATGACGTGGTGAAAAAACACCAACACGACAAAATACCGCTAGCTTTGCCCCTGTATACTATGCATAACAAACAGCATGCCTGTTCTTACGGATGCCTATATCTTTATAAATATAATAAATAATCTTTTACTTTACAACTTTGCTTCTTTAAGTTGCATGAAATTAGTCGATGACTATAGATTCTGTATAAATAATGGCAAATTAGTTGATGAATTAAGGAGCATTTTTAATATTTTTTTAAATGTAGGTCCAATAGTTTATTATTATAACCTATGACAACATCATCTCTTAAATGTTGGGTAGAAAATAAATGTATAGATATTGACTCATTATTCCGTGTTTTAAAGAAACAAACAAGTAGTACCGACAGGGGGTGTCGCACGTGTAAGCCACTATAGACACTGTAGCAAGAAAATACCAAATTGGAATTCAGTTATTGACTGATATTATTATCCCCACGTATCACATTTATTAAGGGCTGACGTTCCAATTCGAGATAAAGATGGAAAATAATCCCAGCAACAATAATCTGTAGTCAAATCGATTTGCACCAAACTATTGGTATGCTTATAACCAATTACAAATATTTTAATTAATTCCCACGTATCACATTTATTGAGGGCTGATGTTCTAATACAAGATTAAGATGGAAAATAACCTCAGCAACAATAATCTGTGGTCAAATCGATTTGCACTAAACTATGTTCTATTTACCAATTGAAGAATGACTGATTGATTGACTTTTTACATTTTTTTTAATACATAAGCTTTACATTAATTCTGAATGTTATAAATATTAATATTATTAGCATGAAAAGTGCTCTGTTCGGGCCGGCCCTGCCTAGATTGTGATGGCCGGCCCCGTCCTCCCTGCCATATATGGCCACCTCGACGACCACCACCTCGACGACCACCTCGTCCACCACGTCGCCCACCACCTCGGCGACCTCCTCGTCGATCACCTCGACGACCTCCTCGTCGATCACCTCGACGACCATGCTGCATTGTCTCTAAAACAGTTATAATAAGTTACAAGAGTGTACATATAAAAACAAGAGTGTATTTTGTTTAATATTCTAAAATTATAGTACGTTATGTTTAGCATTAACTTGGGCCTGGTTTTCAATAGACCATTTGAGAATTGGTTTTGACAATCGCTTGTTCAGTCAAAAATTCAAACTGGTCACCAAAGGAGTTAACAAGTTGACAAGTCAATTATTTTCAGAACCACTGAAAACTAGGGTTTGGAATATCTCAATCCTGTTTAAATATGATTTGAAAAGTAACTCTATTTTAATATTCTTGTCTTATTTTTTATTTGGTTATAAGGCATTTCAAATGTTGGTAATAATTCTTGGAAGTGAAAAATGTCCCCATAGTATAATAACTGATTGTTTTTCGTGTTTTCCCTCAGACATCGAGTCTGAGGAATGTACAACACACAAATTCAATCTGCCACAACCGTCAAATATTGAAAATACAAATGGAATTAAAAAAAAAAAAAAACAATAACAAAATAAAAATAAAAACAAAATAATCAATTTTGTAATAAGTACAAGAAGAGAGAAAAGGGAAGAAAGAAGAAGATTTAAAAGATGAGAAGAAGAAGAAAAATATCAAGATGATAAGATTCGAGATTTTCTTTTGCCCCTCTGTGAATGTTTGAATTATTGTTTTCCAAATCTGAAATTATCACCTTAATATTTACTGTTTTTAAATGAGACATCTTATTTTCAATTATTCTTTGGGGTGGTAAGATTTGTTCTCCGATCAAACGATCCTGTCTTTCATCCATAGCCTAAATTGCTTAAAAATTATTTTGCATCAAGTTTTGTTGTTATTCAAATATATATATATATATATATATATATATATATATATATATATATATATATATATATATATATATATATGTATATATATATATATATATATATATATATATATATATATATATATATGTATATATATATATTCGTAGAATGGTTCCAATTTTACTCAGAGAGAATGTCAATTTATTTGACGGCTGTCCGCCAAGCGGGATATCAATATGGTACAGCGTAATGAAATCAATACATTAATTACAATGGTTTTACAAAAGTGATCCAAAATTGATCACAAATGAATCCTGAAAGATTATAAAATTAATTTAATTAAGGGTATATAACAAAAGTATGAAAATGAAAGAAGGTGTTAAAGAAAGAAGGTATCATTAAGATTATTAAAAAGATTGGAATTATTTGAAATTTCTAGTTAGGCCCTACTGATAAATAATTACAACTTACTTTATTTAATAACTACGTTAGCATAATATAGAACAGCCTGAATTTTGTTTTGAAAGCCTGTTTTGATATTTACTTTCCACCAAGCTGTCAAATTGAGAAAAAAATAGCGATTGGATCTGTAATAGTTTGATTAACCTTTCACGGGAACAGCAGGAGATCTAGTATAATCAAAATTCAATGTGTGAAGACCAGTAATTAATTCAGCACTCCTTATATTTACTCCCTCAATAGTTTCTTGTTTTGCGTGTTGTCTACCTGAATTCATAATTACATTTTAGATTAATGAAATAAAGTGATATGGAGAACAGAGACGTGAGATCCAACAGACCAACAAGAAGTAGAACTGTAGATGATTCAGTCAAGGTGTAATATTAACATAGTCATCAAAAGCGTGCGCACGGGGGGGGGGGGGGGGGGGGGGGCAGGGTAGGCATGTGCCCACCCTGATATATCACCGCCGCAGGCAGTGATATAATACTCTCGATAATACACTTCTAGATATATCGTGTTTTTTGTTATTAATAACAATTTACAGAAGTGGTAACCTATATTATACGTTTGTTGTTGATATTATATTGGTATATTGGTACATTTTGAAGCAGTTTTCACCCTTCTTGCTTGTCTTAAAATGCATATAGAGCATTTTCCTAGTGTATTTACTCATTTTACTAGGAAAACGCTATATAAGTTTATGCGTTTGTAAGGCGAGCGAGAATGGTAAAAACTGTTTCGAGTGGTATCAAATCAGTATATCTTATTTTTTCTCCAAAATGGCTGACTTGATTAAACTTGAAATTTCCAGAAACATGTACAAAAATGTATTTAAGCTTAATGCTAGAAATTTCATGTTTTTTTAAAATAAAAATATTTTTGATGTTTTTCCGCCATGTTGTTCTTTGGGTATTCTTGAAATTTCAAAAAATTCATTAAAAAAGGGAAACCACCCGATAATACCCCAAAACTATACAGATCTAAGTAAAGGCTATATAATGTGAAAAAGTCTGAAGTTGATAGCTGTAGCAGAAAAAAAAACATCAAAACCAACCCCAATTTTTTCAGTATGTAAAATTGATTCCTCGCTAACGCTCGTGTAGTTAGGCTATGTCTATTCAGTTTTAATATTATGATTATTAGGTCAATTTTTTTGTTTAAGATTTGTATTTTAATATTTTTATGTAAGGGACCTTTACTACTGAGGGTACAGCTACAAATAAATCACTATAAATAAAATTGCTCGTTTTTATCGCAAACAGTGTTGAAAGTTTGAAAATATTTCATATAACATGTTATCTTTCAATCACAAGATTTTGAACTCAAGATTTTGAACTCACAAGATTTTGAACTCACAAGATTTTGAACTCACAAGATTTTTGGTCGATTTAAAAAAATATATATAGTTGCACAAATCAGCCATGCCACTGTTTACAGATCAGCCACTGTTTACATTTTCGTAAAAATCGGTATAATTGTGCCTAAACAAAATTATAAAATACATATGTCCTGCTGAACTCTATATCATGACAAACCAACCATACCACGATACCAAAAGAAGACTATGGATGTTACTATAAACCTAAAAATAACCCGGAAAAAGTATGGCTAAGACCCCCGTATTGGGTTCCTTCTATCCACATTTACTTTTTACTGGTGCCCACCCTAATAGTTTACCCTGCGCACGCCTATGATAATCATCACATAAGTTTTTTTATGCATATCTGATTGATCAAACTCAGAACTGTATACTTTCAAGAACTAGCACCGATAGTTTAGGTTACGGTACATTAAGAGTAAAATTAGATTGAAATTTCAAACACTTTTTCACTTGGTCTCACTTATTCTATTTTTCATCATAGTAGGCCCTTTACTAATATGCTATGCTATACTATGCTACGCTGTACTATGCTATGCTCATCTTACTATGCTTGCACTGCATTTGACTGCAATAAGAGTGTCAACGTTGCAGCAAAATCAATTTGAAACCATTACGCCTGTACCGAAACCAAACCACTAAAAACTACAGTTCCATTCCTCATGAGAAATAAAACAAATATCTTTAATCACCTTGCCACTGGTTTCGACTGCTTGATGCAGGTTGCTGCTGCTGAGCAGTATTGTTGTGACCTGTAAACCAAATTCGATCATAATTAAAATAATAATTTCATAATTACAAACTTCGACCCTACAACTATTATATTACTATTCAATAATGTACTTTCATTGTAATGTATTGTAATGGACACAAAATAATCACATTTTATTGATCAGTTTGTACAAATACAAGGAATACCATAAAGCTATAGGCCTCCTGGTAATTGATGAATCAATAAGAAAATACTGTAGTTGACCTCAAATAATTATGGAAGTAGAACAATAATATGAGTAACGAATGTACAAGGATAACTTACAGAAAATATGTCAAAGTTACGTATTGAAGCAGCATCATACGTAAGTACTGAATTATATTATTGTTTCTAATAACATGATGATAATATAACTAACTATAGGCCAATGCACTCTCAATTTGGAATTTCCATTTCATTTTATATGTTATTGTTGGAATTTTGATAATGTAATGTGATTGAACTTAACAATATTCCACAGAGCATAGAACACTTGATTATAGAATGGACATAGCCAGCATAATGCATAATAGTAGCAGACTGCTATCAGCGGTCGATTAAATGTGATTTTTGAGAAAGGATCTTGATTATTCAATGCATGAATTAATTGTAACCCTTAAAAAATTGATACAACATTAAAAAACTTAATTGATGCAATGTTGAGGAAGAATCAGTGGTGTCGCCGAGTCATAGAGACTGGAGGAATAATCGGGATGGAAATAAGTCCCGCATAACACTAACTCCAATCACTGTGATCCTCACATGCATTACTTCCTATTAACAGCAACAGTGACAAGTTGCACGAGTGATTGAACTCTCTTGATTGATGTTATTATTGTTACATTATTACAGTGTCAAACTGGGTCCAAAGGGCCTTGGTGGCAATTGGCTTTCATCGAAGGTCGAAGGGCTGTGCATGGCGTTCGTATTTTGTATTTATTATCGTCCCGTGTACCAGTATATTGTACATAGTATGGGTGTATGTGAGGCCTGGGGCCAAACCCCAGCCGCCAGTCTGGTATTTATATTTATAATTATTGCAGGAATTGCTTGCAAGTATTCCAACAGTAATGATGCCAACAAATACTGTGACACGAAAAACAGGCGCTTTTCCAACAAAGTAGTTTTAACCAATGATTATAATTTGCAAAATTATTCGACATACATATGTACAGCAAAAAGAAAACGAACTCTATTCTGTGAAACAGATTCACATTACATGTAGGCCTATATGTATGTAAATACGTATGATTACAATGACACCAGCCCCTAAAAAACTTCAATAGTTTGTGTAACTAAGATTGGGGCAGCTTCAGGTTCGTTTCAGATTCATAGAATGAGCCACCATTAACAGATGCAATTGTGTATCCAATTATGTATTTCTGATGCTTACATCATATTCTGTGATGATGTCACATACCAAGTGCATTACATGCATGGAAAACAGTCCTACCTCTTTACATCTGAATAAAAATGACAAAATGTGGAGTTGGAGGTTGTACTATATGGCCAGAAAAATATTGAAAACAACTTCGCTTCACTTTTATCCTTATTTGTTTACCAAATTTCAAATGTTATTATTCGAAATATTTAAATTTCTTGCTTTTTCTTGCCTCATACGTAGTTGTACTATAACAATGGAATTATTCGATAAGAGTAAAGACCAGGGAATGCGAAAATTAAAAAGTGCTTACCTTGGAACATCAGATGCGGTGGCATTCCCACTGGGGCAAACACGGGATTAGGGCCCCACGACCACTGAATAGGCTGGAAACCCGGGGGGGGGTGGTCGGGAATACGTGGCGGCAGTGGTAGCGTAACGTGGGGGCCGGGGTTAGTTGGGGGCATTTGATCGCGCCACACCCAATTCTGTTCCTGGAACAAACAAATAAATGCAAGCACTGATGCTGATCTTGAATAATCCAAAGAAATGGAATAGAAACAAAATTGCACAGAAAAAAAATGCAAGATAGTGAAAAATTCTGGAATCAAATGATTAGTATGCATACTAATGAACTTAGTTGTGCTAATGAACTAGTTTCACCAATCATAAGTATTATAAAACAAAAGTACTGTATATAGTTTTGGGGCAAAATGAGTTGTACTGTACCACTATTGACAATAATTAGTTTGACACTTTTTCAAATATAAGAATAAAATATATAACATAATATAAAAAGGGTAAAATGGGTTTCTGCTTGTTTCTTACTCATTATTTATCATCAAAATGGGTGAAATTGTAATTTGATATCAAATAGTATCAACTTCAACAGGGTGACTCATTATTTATGATATAACTTCATTTTATATGGACTGAAAAAGTTATAGATGATCAACCCTTCAATTGATTATTGTGTGATGTTTATTGTTGGTTCAAGATTTTTTAAGGACACAAATACATTGTATAAACAAGGTCAAATTACTAAATTGAGAAAAAAAGTGTAGTGCCCAATAAAAAATAAAAAGGAGTCTCAGAACATTGGGGAGAGAAAATAATTAAAACATATAGGAACGTCTATGCGAATATAATCTGATGATTGGTTTTGAGGTGACTGCTGGAACTAGCATTTTTACATGTTAATGTGTTGTTCTTATCAGCGCAAATAACAGAGTAGTTCAATGATATTTTTTAAACCTCTATAAGAACGAACACAATTTATATCTAATGAATTATGCTAAGTATACCAAGTTCTAAAATATTTTGTCAATCCTACCTCACTCCTCCTTCCTACCGGTGGTGAGTTGATGCTTGGGATTGTGGTCATCTCGATCTGTAACAATATCGTATGATTTTATCATTTTATTGTCATTACCAAATGATTATCACACCATGAAAGATGAATGATATTTTTTAAACCTTTATAGGAACGAACACAATTTATATCTAATGAATTATGCTAAGTATACCAAGTTCTAAAATATTTTGTCAATCCTACCTCACTCCTCCTTCCTACCGGTGGTGAGTTGATGCTTGGGATTATTGTGGTCATCTCGATCTGTAACAATATCGTATGATTTTATCATTTTATTGTCATTACCAAATGATTATCACACCATGAAAGATGAATGATATTTTTTAAACCTTTATAGGAACGAACACAATTTATATCTAATGAATTATGCTAAGTATACCAAGTTCTAAAATATTTTGTCAATCCTACCTCACTCCTCCTTCCTACCGGTGGTGAGTTGATGCTTGGGATTATTGTGGTCATCTCGATCTGTAACAATATCGTATGATTTTATCATTTTATTGTCATTACCAAATGATTATCACACCATGAAAGTGAGTGATATAACATTCCATTTGATATCTATTTTCATATTCTAAGAATGCATGTAGGGCCTATATAAGTTCATTCAATTGCAATTTGACAGATATTATGTATATATATATATATATATATATATATATATATATATATATATATATATATATATATATAATATACTATACTAATAATATATATATATATGTGTATACTTATGAATATAAAAATGGTTGACACATTGAATAAAAGGGATGCCTGCAAGTGATTTACCGGAAAGTAGACCTATCCAGAAAGTGACCTACTAATGCACTGTTCTACCTACACCAGAATGAAATATATAATAAATGATTATTCTCCTATTTTTTCTCATTCAGTGCCCTACCAGAGATCTGTAATATCAAAATTATATTCATTAAAAGAAAATTATAAATTAAATATAATTATATAATAATAACATTCAATAATAATTAAATATCATAATTTAGATTTTTTTTAACTCTGGTCAGGCAGGTCAGTTTTACAAAGAATGTAAGCTATTTCATAATAATTCCGGTACTGGTAGTACATATTTCTGGTAGGACATTTGAAATAGATTCATTATGAGATAATTAACTTCTCGTTTGGTAGTTGCGAGTTAGTATAATCGCAGCACTCAAAAATAAGAGTGACTAAGATGAAGAGTTGATATATAATATAACTATAAAATTATAGTACAATTATTTAGGCCTATGATATAATATATAATATTTAATAATATTACTATACACGATATAACAATGACAAATTTACTTGATTAACTTGTTGACTTACAAAAAACATATCAAAGTATTTTTTTCCATTTCATTATATTTTTCTGAGAGAGTTAGGTAATTGCGCATAAAACTGAGGCTAATTAAGACTTAGAAGCAAGGCGCCAACTTTTGAACGGAGTTTCAAAACATCGATAAATTATCGAATTATATTAAATGAATGATGAAATAATGAAATGAAAACTCAAATTTAGATACTTACATTAATTAATTTAAAAAACATTCTCCTTTCGTAATCAATACTAAACTGACAAATTGAGAAGCCGTACAAATAAAGATCTTATTATCATTATTATTATTATGCATAATGTTTGACTTCACATTTTCAATCATTGAATAAATTAAACTATTAAGGTTAAACTATACTGCTTTATTTTTTGTTTCTCTTACCGCAATAGTATTAGAAGACTTCATCTTGTAAACTCGTTGTCTGTGACGAAAAAATAATGATGATGGTCTCTGAGATGCTGTCAAAATCACACTGAAGTGGCGAAGTCAACTTAGACAAGTGTGCTGGGGGTTGCTAATGGATAGCTGACAGACTATTGGCTGATGGTTGTTCTTCGTTGGTTCTGGAGAGGATGGAAGGGGGGGGGGGAAGATAGGGGTGCGAATAGTTAACTTACATTTATCTGACAACAAATTGAAAGTTAATTGTCAATTGCACGTTGATCGTTGATTTATATATATGTATATATATAAATATATATACATATACATATATTTATAAAATGACCAGCCGTAGCTGTTCGAAATGTCTGGTAGACGTTTCACAATGAAAATAAAATAATTTCATTCCTAATAACGATATTTCTGGTTTAGAGCAATTCGCAATCAGAACAGTTGAATTTATTAGACTAGGCAAACGCAGAATGTGCGTTGTGTGATGAGCGAGATGTCTATTTAAAGTATAATCGAAAACTCTACACACCTTGATCATATAAAATGAACCTCATCCGACGTCAATGAATCTAGGAAGCCGTGAATTTAACAATGCAACATTTTTTCAACTAATATTTCTATCTTTCCGATGAATAAAATACATTAATTAGGGTACCGCTGTTGTGGACCACAGTATTGTGAGCCCCAATATTCGTGGCCCACACGATAAAATCCGAAAATTGTACACATACTTTGGTTTTGTGGCCCCCAATATAGTGATCCAAAAAACTAGAACACCGGGGTCCAGAATATCTCTTCCAAACGACTAAATTGGTATTGTGGACCCCAGTAAAGTAACACACAAAGATTCGTCATTGTTAACCTCGATAACTGGACCCCGATATAGTGGACCACAAAACTGTATCCAAATGGCGTGTCGATATAGTGGACCACAGAGTAGATATACTGTACCCCAAAGCTAGTTTGACATTGTGAACCCCAATATTATGGCCCCCAATATAGTGGGCTACAAAACTAGAACACCGGGGTCCAGAATATCTTTTCCAATAACTGAATTGATATTGTGGACCCCAGTAAAGTGATACACAAAGACATGGGCGTTGTAAAACTGAAAATTGTCCCCGATATAGTGGACCACAGAAAAGATATACTGGCCCCCAATCCGAGCTATGCTGGTGTGCCGCGAGTGCGAATGTGTGAATGGGGTACAGTATATCTTCTTTGTGGTCCACTTTATCCTCACGACATTTATAGATACAGTTTTGTGGTCCACTATATCGGGGTCCAGTTTATCGAGGCTAACAATGACGAGTCTTTATGGATCACTTTACTGGGGTCCACAATACCAATTTAGTCGTTTGGAAAAGATATTCTGGACCCCGAGTTTTGTAGACCACTATATTGGGGGCCACAATATCGGGGCTCACAATATCTAACTAGCTTTGGGGTACAGTATATCTACTTTGTGGTCCACTATATCCACACGCCATTTGGATACAGTTTTGTGGGCCACAATATCAGGGTCCAGTCTACGGGCTCCCAAAATTTGAATCATAATGGAGAGAATTTGTTTCCCATTTTTTTCCGCCCGGCCTAATCTTATGGGGTTTTTAGAAACTTTGAGATGATGTTTCTCAAAAATGGTCCAACCGATTTGACCTCAAAACTATAGGGTTCTAAGTTGGATAAGTTTGCGTATAAAAAAAAATCATGTCGATCGGTCAAACCCTGCGACCTGTGCAGTGCTTACAAACAAACAAAAAAAAAACGCACAGACAAAGCTCCGTAAGAGTTAAGTGGAAATCTTCGCTACGCTCATCTAAAAATAATTAATTGTCATATATTACATTTTTGTCTAGTATATAACAGTTTTTTTGTAGGTTTGTATTCCAGAAGGAGATTTTCCCGGTCGAGCAAGTTGCATGCATCCATAATATATAATTATTATGTTTATTTAGGCCTATACATTTTTCAAATGAACTATCTATGTTCATTTAGAACCCATTCCCTTACATTGACAACAAATATGTGGAAGGTTATTCAGGGGAAAAGCGATCCAAGTCACTTTTTTCACTTTCGAGTGTGTGCTATCTGGTTATAGCACTTCAAACCATGACATATGTCGATTATTATCAGTACATGCGCCCCCGGACGGTCCGAGTCCGTATACATATGACGTTACGCTGACAAACGGCCATGCAGTGCAGTGTTGTTTTGTCATAAGCAGGGATATGTTTTCGATTATTATTGATTTGTTCACTTAGAAATCAATGAATTATGACTTCGAATTTATTGTCCAATATTTTCTTCTCAAAGTCAGAAGAAGTTCTCGGAGTTACCATTTCTCTACGCATGAATTGTGTTCTCGAATGACAATAGCTATCAAGACCTATCAATTAATACTGATAAATGTGATCGAGTGGCTAGCCCAATGAACTGTTATTCAGGAAGCCGGGGTTCGATCCCCGCCATGATTGACTATCCTGACAGGGGTTGTTCGTGGCAATATGTTGGAATGGTTTCATTTATCATTTACCGCCGACAATAGATCGTTGTCATCAGTACAGACCATCGTAAACGCAATCTAAATAAATAACGAATTATTACTAATTGTATTAATAAACCTTGTAGTCGGACTCTTCTATGGTTGAACATTTACGTATCAGGTAATCGTATACATATTAACTATACTGACAAATCTATAGCGTTGTGAATACATTTTTTTTTTCTAATGGTGCTTAACGACCCCACCAACAGCTAGGTTATACAGGGGTACGAATGAGCGGATGGTAGTGAAACGATAAAGTGATGATAGGATAGATGAAAGGACGTTCACAAAAACCCATGCCTTATGAGGGACTCGAACGGTGACTTCAGTAACTACCACTAGCGATAGTTGACTTAGCCACCGGGGCGGCATGTGAATACAATTCTTTTCTTTTTACGCGGAACTAACTTTCTTGACATTGATCGTTTTTCCTCTGAACCTGTCATTTGTTTGGAATAAAGTGATTGTGTATATATAATAACAAATATACCACTTCGTGTCTTTGGGGAGAAACCCATGTGGTCGCCACGTGTTATGAGTGACACTCTTGTAACACGTGTTTGGCGGTTGCGGCATCTCCTTGAAGGATCTATTACAGGTGTATTGGAGGTGACTGACCCGTTAAAGAACATTATGGTCACAATCTTTTCTCAACTTAAAAGGGTAGCCTTCATCCAGGTATCACTGCATGAACTGTTAATGTGTGTGCAAAGCATTTGGCGACACGGAAGGGTTCGAAATCCATTTTTAATGAGCTCTAGACGTCAATATTTTCTTTCCACTCCCACGGTCTTGCTCACTCTCCATAAACTTTTTTTTGTGTGTATTGCGATGAACAAAATGTCGTACTTTTCAAAAACACACGTATTACAGCGAAGAAACAATGCAGGCTAAGACTCATGATAGTACACTAACTTTAGTTTTACAACAATAATTGATGATAAGCGCCCTTTATATTCTCCCCCTTACGCCTTCTCATCGTGATACCTTACTGGAAAACAATAACTTTGTGTCAATTTTAAGTTGTTGAAATTAGGATGACTGATTATTTGAATAATAATGATATAGTATCTTATATTATAAACATTTTGCGAAGAAAAAAGAATTCAGGCTATCTAGGGATGTTGGTATAGGGGTGGGAGGGAGTGGATGGAGACAAATCACTGAAAAAGACATGCATACAAAATAAGACACTATTCATGCACAAATCGTACAAATTCTCTCTCATTTGACATGCCCAAACTTTGTATTTTTTATATTGATTGCATATTGGCATATAGTTTGGTGATATAACTAGAATATCATATTCCAGATGAGAGACAACATGGATAATCATGTTGTAATTAGAATCCAAAGTTACTTGGTCAATCTAAGTGCAAGAATTGAGAGTGACGTATTGCTACACGTATTTTAATAATGGTACTTCACGAATTTACCACGTTTAGAACTCAACAGTGTGAGAACATTGAGAAGCATTACCTATACCTAGACATAGGCTCTATTTTTTAGTATTCCACGTCACCACATGGTTTTGGCACACGCAAGATTTGAAACAATGGAGTGTAATTTGCATTCCAATTCATATATTTAAGTGTTATTTGATGGTGATATGATACTGAATATTTGAATATATCTATTGATTTAGATTAGAGTGTTCTATGTGTAGGTAAGGTTAGCGTAACAAGCCCACCAGGAACCACTTATTTGGGGATACGAACTGCAGTGCTGTGACTGAACAAGATAGCATGGTGTATGGTGTAAGATAGTAAGATAGCATGTGTGGATAATTTGTTGAAGTTACAACTCATCCAGAGAGTAATTTCGTTTTCAGCAACCACTTGCCTAGGAAAGTTTTTTTTTATTTCAATTAATTTTTTTAGAACATTAGGCCGAAATTATCACGTGCTAATAAGTTAAGAATCAAAAACATCTAGGCTAGATGAACAGCTGTTCTAAAAACGAGATGGCGTCGTGAATGATTTTCGCGTTAATATTTTGAATAGAATATTTTCAAGCAAGAACATTGCGTTGGGGGAGGGGGGGCGTCCCTGCATGGGGCCATTAAAAAAAAAAGATTAGGGATCGAATCATTCAATATACAGGGCCATCGAAGTCTGCATCAAAAATGATGTGCGGACATGATTGCCGCGGGTGTACCCTTGAGTATGTAAGGAGATTACTAAAATTATTTTCAATCTATCATAAATTATCTGGATTTTAGTTATTTTCTTCTTTTACCTATAGGTCTACACTTTTTTAATGATTGAATGAATATTTGGGTTTCACGCCATGTCGACATCTAGATCAGTTTGCGCCGGTACACTTTTTCAAAATCATCTCATATCTTATGTACACAGATTATTCATCTTGATCTAGATAAAATATCCAGTCACAACACTGGGTTCGAATGAGCGGAGTGTAGCTGAAAAATGTTCACACAAACCCATCATCAAGCCCTGTAAGGGACTCAAACCCACACCTATAACTTAATTTCCAAAGCAAATACTGACCAAAGCCAGACCCATGCGCGATTTAAATGAAGATTGATTTCGTTTGTTCGTATATTCATGAAGACCATTATTTATATTCAAATTTTTCCCATAATATTTTATAGATACAAGAGGCTTTCAGTGGTCGTAGTGTTATTCTATTCATCTTATCGCAATTATATAATAATTATTTTTACTTCTATTCATACACGTGTAACAACACGTCACTCGTTTCAATTCTTGCACTTAAATTGTATGATTTTTGTCTCATTATGAATAGAAGAAATTATTAAATAAGTGCGATGAATAAGAATAATGACTAGAGTAACCATGCTGTTTAGTTGAAGTGTATATATGAATATATATACATAGGCCTATATATATATATCTATCTATATATATATATATATATATATATATATATATATATATATATATATATATATATATATATATATATATATATATATATATATATATATATATATATATGATGTGAAATATCATATTTTGTCTATGAGTATAGAAAGGTCTTGATAGCATTCGCTTGGTGAAACACAGCCGCATAATTATTTGTATTCAATGGAACGTGTTGATTATATTATAATGATAAATTACAATTCACACTTGTCTTGTGCAAAGCTGAAAAATCAACCAATAATCCCCAATTTGTTTTGTTATAATTAGAGCCATTGGTATCAAGTGGTAATTAGTGAATTGAGTTGTCATCAGTCAGTGGTTACAAATGTTATTTTCGTACCTACTACCTAGACTATAATAATCAACCAAACTTTTTAATAATGACTAAGACCACTTATACTACTTAGAGTCTTAGATACGTGATTATCAGTACTAACGGCTCTTAATATTCTATAGGATGTTACACACAATTTCATGTATATATATATATATATATATATATATATATATATATATACATATACATTGGCGTCGGAACCGGGGGGGAGGGGGGCAAGAGGGGCATTGCTCCCCCCACTTTTGGCCTATATAGTATATACATATAGAAAGATAAAATCGTACATAGATTCATATTTCACATCGCATAGAAGATCGAATAAGATGGGCACTTTCAGTTCTAGAAGAAAATTGATTTTGGCATCAAAATCTCATGTGAAACACGTTGTAGCATATTAAAACAGTTGTAATTTGAAGGAATTGGATGTACTGTTTCGAAATGAAAGTTCTGGTTCGTAGTTTATGAGTTAGCAGAAATCAAGAAACAACCCTATGCTTCTTCCTGATGTAAATTATTATCACAATTTTTTGTATTCACTTTCACTATGCGCATTCAGTTTTTGGGGCACACAATTGAGTGCTTGCCCGTGGCGCTAAAATGACCCAGAACGACCCTGCAGATACAATAACTTTGATTGGCAAATATCAGTTGGGCACCTCTAGTTCTTCAGAACAATTAATTTTGTGATCTAAATCTCAACTGAAACACGTTAAATCGTGTTAAAAGAGGGGTAATTTTAAAAAAATCCCTGCGGGGCCAAAAGGACTCCTTCCCCCATAGCCTCTTGCGGGTCGTATAGGCTTCGCTTTAACTGGCCTTTCTACAACTGTGCTTATATGGCATTTTCTTTTTCAAAGTAAGATCCCCCCCTCCCCCATCTTGGTATTTTCAGTATTTTTTCCTTCTTTCCTGAAAAATACTTGAATGTTATTGAATTTTTGGCACTCCATACTCTTCCCTCCTCCGCGGGTCGCAATTGTTGAGCTTGCCCCCCCCCCCCCAACTTTTAAAACGTTCCGACGCCCCTGCACATAGACACACAATTTTTGTCAATGCTATCAAGACCTTTGTATACTTATAGACAAATGATATTTCACACCACTTAAAAAGTACATTGTAGCCGTTTGAGCGCACTGTGAAATTGTGAAATAGTAAATAATTTTCTATCATATAATATTTCATGCGGCTTATGATATAATTGTGTTTATACATAAAATAATGCTTATTTTAACCACATTCAAATTCAACCAATTAAAGCACTGGCAACTGGCAGTAACTTTATTGTTGGTGAAACTTTTCCATTAATTCGCCACATGCATGTTCATAGCTTATACCTCGTTCATCCATGTACAATTTTTTGCACATCTCTGGCACAATGACGACGTCAACATAATCTCGCTCTAAATTGTTTTTAAACCTATTTCTAGTTATATATTTAATATGTGATATTTGCTCATTTGTAAATACTGTTATGATCTCAACTTGGCCTCCCAATCCAAGTTTTTCCTCACGCAATTTTGCTTTTCCATAATTTTCGTGACTCAGTCTTGGTAAAATCCCTTTTGCGATATTCGTCATGTACATTATATTCTCGGGCTGACAGACGCGCGTTATTATTTCTTTGCTGGACAAGTGTGACATTACTTTATGAGTTTCATTCGTATCTTCCACTTTGTGAATAGGAAGTTCAATTCCAAGTTCAGCTTTTTCATAGTCATCTAAAACGGGTGCTACAAAGAACCGTAATTTGCACAATACACACAAATAGTTTTCCCGCGTTAATGAATCAGCACTATACTGTAGCAAACAACTAATATGAAATCTTCGGAAACACTTTTTACATTCCTTCCAATAACTCATTACATCATCTTTACAAATATAACACATATTTCTCAAGTAAAGACTTTCCTTAAGTAGCATCTTTTTTAAATCCAGACGAAAAATAGAAGGATTTATATAATGTCTACCATATACAATTAACTTCAGTGAGTCGGGCCAGTTTTCTTCAACTATAAACTTCAGATAGTACAACACCAAAGGCCCACAACTGTGACCATCTGTTTGCTGCTCATAACCTTCCAGCGATAATGGCAAGCTCGTTTTCCAGTAGCTGGTGACCAAACACTCATTCGATATTTTCCCTACGTAATAATCATTCAAGAATCCAAGAAACTTGGGTAGGCAATCGTCGACATACGTCTTATTCGCACCTGTCGGATTCATAACAAAAAACATTTTTTTTTCAATATTTACAACTAAAAGTATCCAGTGACCGTTTCCTTTATTCAGTGGAATTAATTGAGTGGCCTTTTTATTGAAAGGAATCGCATATTTTCTGAAAAGCTCTTTTTCACCACCATTTCTTACGTCGGAAAATATGCAATATGACACCTGAGTAGGAATTAGCTGAAATCGATGATTATTTCGAATTAACAATTCGGCACATATATCTACTGTCTCTGTATCAACAAACTGAGTGTCATTTAAAGAATGAAAATTGTCAATTGTTAAAGCACACGGATTTTTAAACACATTAGATTCATAATATCCTACAAGGTAATGACAGTTTTGAATTGGTACGTAATAACTAACATCATTTACAATATAATTAGGTAGTTGGTTTTCCATTTTATGTAAATCTAACCTCAATTTTCCACTAAACTGTGAATTTTGTGAACTTATTATCTCATCGTTGTCTTTCTTACATAATGGACAAGTGTAATCTACTCTAACATTGTCTTGATCAATCCCATTATTTGATTGGAGTACAATTTGTGATTCAACTTCTTTCTGATCACTCGGCGGCAAACAAGAAATATGGAACCACCGACTACACAGATCACAATCATTCCACTTTGATTTATTATCCACTTCCCCTCTATGACAAAGGTAGCAGTAATTGGTTACGTCTTTTGAATTTTGTAACAACATTTCTTGTAATTGATATCGAAACACATTGGGGTCGAAGTCTTCAGGCAACGATTTGCCAGTTCGTGTCCAAATATAACTGAGAACGTAAACGCCACAGTTGGTTACGTCGTCCCATGACTGTTTGGGATCATCCTTAGAATCCCTATACACCAGCCAATCATCAGTTTCGTCGATTTGAATGTTGCGTACATTGTTTGGGTGTTTGTTGTTTCTTTCTATGAAACGCTGAAATTTCTCTAGATGTTGTTTCACAATACATGTATGATCAATGCCCGGTTTAGGATCTAAGAGTTGGAATGTTCTCAAAGAGAAATCAGCAATTAACAATATCCAGTGATTTTTTTTATAATTGTGAACCATAAATACAACTTCATCAGGATGCATTTCGAAGTAATGTTTCTGTCGATTCCTACATTCGGGAGAAAATATCTGCAATGTTTTCAATGTATCAAAATAACGATACTTTGCTCCTCTTAGACTATCTGATTGACCGTCGAGTAGTAGGTCGGCTGAAATATCAATTACTTTATTGCCGATCCACATAGTTGTAGCTGGTCTCGATTGTATGGTTTTCAATGCAATAAATTCGTTGAACATAAGTTTTTCCTCGGTGGGCCTATTTTCATTTGGAAACTTTAAATCGTATACACCAATTAGATAGTCTCGGCTGGTTGGTAGACTTCGCCAATATTCAACATTTGAGACCAAGTTATTTGTCTTGTGCACTGGTTTTCTGTCATTCAAGCGTTTTTTTTCGGGATTTTCTTCTGCTTGAAGGTCAATCAAGTGTCCGTTTTTGTTTTCAGTGCTGTTATCAAAATCATCATCACTATCACGTTGGGTGAGTGTTTTCCACTCCTCGAATTCATTGTTTTGACGAGGCATGTGACTGCTCAGTGGCTGGTCTGCTACAATCTTTATTAGATTTGGTTTTGGATCTAATAATCTGTTTATTGTTGTCGATTTGAAGTAATCAGCCCATCTTGATTTTCCCAATATTGGTTGGCCTCTCTTACTCCATCTCTCTTCGTCACGACTAGGATCTTCCTGATTTTTATCATCAGAATTTAATTCAATTGTCATCTTAGCTTTTTTACACAGGCTTATTCTACGATCATTTTTTTTGTCATTTCGAACCCGTTTCTTAATTGCTTTGTTAATCACTACGCTCTGTGGCTTAGTATTACATTTCGAAGGAATGCCGGTAAGAACTTTTTTAATCTTTGTATCGTTATAATAACGACATTTTTTTACGAAGCGGCCTAATTTCAAGTTCGTTTCGCAGTTTAGGTAAGTATTCTTAACGAGACCAAAATAGTTTTCAACTTCTGCATTGCTCATTCTTGTAACAGGATTCATTTCACCTAACATAATACCAGACCAAAGTGGTAGATAGGGTGTGTACTTTTTGACGATGTGGTGAGCAACTTCGGGATAGTACAAGTCGTTTTCTTCTCGACCGACATTTTCGTTTTCTTCTTCGGATATGATAGAATGGTTCTCCACGTCCTGCAGTATTTTGAAACAATCTTGATAAAACCTACTACTCTTGTAAATAGTGCTGTCTTTAGGACATTCATATGTTGTATCAGCCTTGCTTTCAATTTCCATTTCGAACTTTTCAACGTCTTCATCATTGATTGCCATCCTTTCGCTAACATTTTGTACCTCAGTAAATAGCTTGCTTTTAGCGGAAGTAAGTTCATCGGTGACACACTTTGAAGTCAGAACTATAAACATCAAAGACAATATGTTTTGTATTTTCTCGTAATTGGTTACATTAAACATGGATGCCATAATTTCCATTATTACTCTTTTTCGCTTGATTAAAGTCTTTTTATCTACCGTCTTCTCACCTTTTCCTGGTGTAATCAAGTTTTTAATATCTTTGCCAATCATTTTCATGAAATGAGCACAACACAAATGAATTTTAACAGTTTTCTTCATTACTTTCTCCAATTCCTCGCTTGGTTTGCATGTTAAGAATGTGTGACAAAGTTGCAAATAATCAGACAAAGAATTGCAATTCCAAAATTTACAAATGGCGTTTATGCAAGCGAAACTGAAATCTGTTACAACTCTATGGAAAATAGGCCATGCTGCCTCCCCAAGTTGATCTTCTACGGCGTATTTGTATGAAGCCAAAAACTTTCCTATTGACACATTGTCGTGCCGAGATGAAATAAATTCCAGCATTGGAATAATTATACCGCCAATGTTTACAACCCCCGCGTAATACAATACTTGTTTATCGCTCTCGTTTGTTTTACGAGCAACTCCTCCTGTTGCATCAAATTTCAGAATTAAGGGCCTGTTCTCACTTGCAATAGCAATCTGATCCTTGCTATATAGATGCACATGTAGAGGACTTCCTACTTCTTGAATATAGTGCGTATTTTCAGTTTCAGTTTTAGCGATTTCATTTTTTCTAAGTATGACATCAATAATGTCATCGCGGTGAAGATCATCCTCTCTCAAAGCCTCTGACCGCACTTGACGAGCTACATCATTTGACACAATACCCTGCAGGTTCCCTGCTGCTAAAGTGTCATATTCAGCGTCTCTTATTTTATCTGCTATATAAACAAAAGGCTTCATCTTGACCAACTCCATCCTTGCTTTCTTTCGCTCTGAACCTCGTAAGTGCCTCACTAGTTTGTCGTCGTCTTTGTGTACAGCCATTGTGGGTGAAGTTAACGCTCTCACTTTAATATGGCAACCTACATTGGCGTTTTCATCAATAATCAAAACATATGTTTTATCGCATTCTGGGTGCTTACAATAAAACTCGAACTTGGCGAACGTATTCACCAACATTTTTTTCCTCTTCATACATAGCACGCATTTATCTGGATTTATTTTCAAAATTTCTCTCATCAATTCATTGGCAATTACATCTTTTTTGAAACTTAATGTACTGTAATCGAACATTGTCAGCCATGGTTCGTAAGACAATGAAAACTCTCCTGCTTGCGAATTACAGTCTGACCAACTCACAGTGTGATTTGTTGCTCTAAGTTTTTTTTCAACAGCTTTTGTACTTCCCTGATGTACAGTTTTTGTGTTGATCAGCGGTGCGATATTAATTACTTCAGATGTATTTTTATGTACCGGTGAATGCAAATCTTCGTTGCACTCGTCTAATTCAACAGTAAGAGGCGGTACGCTGGTTGCAGTTGCAATATCTATCACATCAACATTAGTTTGTGTACTACTGCTGTTATCTGTTGACGTTTCGATTTCAGACACTGTCGTCGGTATAAATGCATCCAACACTCCATTTGAACTAGATAATTTATTTTTTGTAATTACTCTGAGATTACATTTATTTCTTCTCCACCATGTATAAATATTGTCTCGATCATGCGTAGTGCAAGTGCTAAAAAAATTTCTACTTGCATTAGCAATTAAACCACTTTCGGATTTACCGCCTAAATCGATGGATAGTAAATCTCTCCTTACCTCATTTTCGGCTAACAATAGGTTGGCAAGTATTGTTGCCAGACGTTCAACCTGACTGCTGTTCAGGGCGGATCTTGGTTTCTTCACATTCATATTATAACACTTTATTTAACTAATTAATTGAATAAATACTATAAGAAAATACAATTCACTATGCTTGAAAGGATCACAGATACGTGTGATCGTGTAGGCAGCTAGTGAACGTACTGACGATGGGGAGAAAACCGAAAAGAAAAATACAAGAGGCCATAAAAGAGGGCTGTCCTTTAAAAAACTTCCCTCCAATCCTCCAATAGTCCGATAGGCTCCTTATTTTTCTCTACGCTGTATTGCAGAATGTTTCGGCATTGACTTTTCTTGTCAAAGGGTTATAAGCTGGACAGGCTTAGTAGGACCACATACCACAGATAAAGGAAACTAAATAGGCTTTATGGAGAAGGAATCGCCTTATGTTTACAAAAGTATGAGATCGAACAATAGAGTATAGCTAACGGTATGATAACCTTTATACGATGCGTGAGAAGATGCCGAAGCATACGAGATATATTGTTTCACAATGGTTGGAGTTAAGTTCACATGGGCAGTTGGATTCTTGGATTCTTTGAAATGTTTCATATCTCAGAAGAATCGAGTGATTCAGTTTCTTGGAATAATAACTCATACAATATCGATCGCATACTTCAAAGTTTCTACAGTGAATATTTTCGAAACTCCGAATAAATATTTGAATACCCTATAATGCATTTCTTCAAGCAAATTTATCTTTTCAACTAACATGTTGAATGAATATTCATTCACAGAATGAATATCCATTCAACATGAATTCAATAATCTGTACGCACACTTACTAGGTTGTCGAGCATAGTGTATGAACATTCAATTAATCACCATTCATACCTATTTTCTCATATTTTTGGATTGTGGTCATCACATTCGGAAGGAATCGAATAAAGAAGAAAAAAAGTGATTAGAAGAAATTGAGATGTAGAACAAACCTTCAAATGGTCGAAGAAGAGTGCCTGTGATTTGTAATTTTCATATTGTGATGAGTATAATGAATTCACTCGATGTAACGGTATACGGACACTTAGGCGAGAGACGTTTAGGCGACGGACACTTAGGCGACGGACACTTAGGCGATCTACTTTCATCCACTTTATCATTGGAAACTTTGGCGACGGACACATAGGCGGCGGTCAATTTTACTTTTACTAATGTAAAATGTGTACGGGATATGTAGAACGTAATTGTCTATCATTTAATTTTGCCAGGTCAGCCATTTTGAAGAGAAAAAATGAAATGTGACCCTTTTAAATTTTCCTTGATCCCTTGACCATTACCACCTGTGTTTTCATCCCCCACACCTGTGACGATGTAGGTACGAAGCGAAGGGGGGGGGGGGGGGGGGGGGGGGGCACAGTGATTCATAGATATGCTTGTTATAAGTGAATAGAGAGCACGTGGGTTTTGGGGGTATCCCAGCATCCTAGAGTGGATTGCAAAGACTCAGTTCAACCCCGACCTACCTTAGACGCCGTCCTCTGATTCATGATTCCTCCGTTCATGACAGGCAAGTATATGCTTTTAAAATACTATATATATTATACCTGCCTATAAAATTACCCGCCCCATTTTCGACCCCTGCGAATTAATTAGTGTTATCAATCAGGTAATTGATTACAATCATCTCAGGGCAAACGATTCTGATCAATACAATATGTTGCCCGGGTGGAGAAATATTTTTGGAAACATTTTTCGGATCGTTTCTGGCGTGCCTAGTTATTGAATTATATTATCGAATCGATTATGCTAATTAGGGGCTAACTTCACAGCGACGGTATGGCCTACTTGCGATTTAGGGCAAACAGATTCGACCACGGATTGTCGTTCCTCGAGTGAAAAGAGCCAGACATTGTTGATTTGAAAATTTTCCAACGTCAATTACGCTTCCTGTGAATTAATTAACCTTTGTAATTATTAATTAGCACGTTTAGGATTTAGGGCAAACAGATTTCACCACGGATTGTCGTTCCTCGAGTGGTAGATGATACATTTCCGCGATTGGAATAAATTACCCGCCCCATTTTCGACCCCTGCGAATTAATTAGTGTTATCAATCAGGTAATTAATTACAATCATCTCAGGGCAAACGATTCTGATCAATACAATATGTTGCCCGGGTGGAGAAATATTTTTGGAAACATTTTTCGGATCGTTTCTGGCGTGCCTAGTTATTGAATTATATTATCGAATCGATTATGCTAATTAGGGGCTAACTTCACAGCGACGGTATGGCCTACTTGCGATTTAGGGCAAACAGATTCGACCACGGATTGTCGTTCCTCGAGTGAAAAGAGCCAGACATTGTTGATTTGAAAATTTTCCAACGTCAATTACGCTTCCTGTGAATTAATTACCCTTTGTAATTATTAATTAGCACGTTTAGGATTTAGGGCAAACAGATTTGACCACGGATTGTCGTTCCTCGAGTGGTAGATGATACATTTCCGCGATTGGAAAAAATTACCCGCCCCATTTTCGACCCCTGCGAATTAATTAGTGTTATCAATCAGGTAATTAATTACAATCATCTCAGGGCAAACGATTCTGATCAATACAATATGTTGCCCGGGTGGAGAAATATTTTTGGAAACATTTTTCGGATCGTTTCTGGCGTGCCTAGTTATTGAATTATATTATCGAATCGATTATGCTAATTAGGGGCTAACTTCACAGCGACGGTATGGCCTACTTGCGATTTAGGGCAAACAGATTCGACCACGGATTGTCGTTCCTCGAGTGAAAAGAGCCAGACATTGTTGATTTGAAAATTTTCCAACGTCAATTACGCTTCCTGTGAATAAATTAATCTTTGTAATTAGTTATTAGCACGTTTAGGATTTAGGGCAAACAGATTTGACCACGGATTGTCGTTCCTCGAGTGGTAGATGATACATTTCCGCGATTGGAAAAAATTACCCGCCCCATTTTCGACCCCTGCGAATTAATTAGTGTTATCAATCAGGTAATTAATTACAATCATCTCAGGGCAAACGATTCTGATCAATACAATATGTTGCCCGGGTGGAGAAATATTTTTGGAAACATTTTTCGGATCGTTTCTGGCGTGCCTAGTTATTGAATTATATTATCGAATCGATTATGCTAATTAGGGGCTAACTTCACAGCGACGGTATGGCCTACTTGCGATTCAGGGCAAACAGATTCGACCCACGGATTGTCGTTCCTCGAGTGAAAAGAGCCAGACATTGTTGATTTGAAAATTTTCCAACGTCAATTACGCTTCCTGTGAATTAATTAACCTTTGTAATTAGTAATTAGCACGTTTAGGATTTAGGGCAAACAGATTTGACCACGGATTGTCGTTCCTCGAGTGGTAGATGATACATTTCCGCGATTGGAAAAAATTACCCGCCCCATTTTCGACCCCTGCGAATTAATTAGTGTTATCAATCAGGTAATTAATTACAATCATCTCAGGGCAAACGATTCTGATCAATACAATATGTTGCCCGGGTGGAGAAATATTTTTGGAATCATTTTTCGGAACGTTTCTGGCGTGCCTAGTTATTGAATTATATTATCGAATCGATTATGCTAATTAGGGGCTAACTTCACAGCGACGGTATGGCCTACTTGCGATTTAGGGCAAACAGATTCGACCACGGATTGTCGTTCCTCGAGTGGTAGATGATACATTTCCGCGATTGGAAAAAATTACCCGCCCCATTTTCGCCCCTGCGAATTAATTAAGCTTCATTAATTTTGATCTTCAGACTATTATTGTGACTTTATAGGCATCATATTCGCTTCAACGTTACTCAAGTTGCCTAGTTACTGTTTCCATTCCGTTTCCGTAGCTAGCGTTTGTTCGTAAATGTGGTACCCATTCATACGTTTTTTGCGTGTTGTTGCTAGCCTCACTTACTTGAGGGGCTGAAAGTCTTGAGGGGCTAACTTCACAGTCGTGGAATGGTTGACGCCACACGTGATCAACAGGTGTTCCAAGAAGGCGTGTTGATTGTTACAATTAAAGCAAGTACTGACAGTGGGAACACACAAGCCTACAGGAAGTGCAAGAGAGAACATACAAGCCTACAGCAAGTGCAAGAGAGAACATACAAGCCTACAGGAAGTGCAAGAGAGAACATACATGCCTTTAGCAAGTACGAGAGAGAACATACAGGCCTACAGCAAGTGCGACAGAGAACATACAGGCCTACAGGAAGTGCAAGAGAGACCATACATGCCTTTAGCAAGTGCGAGAGAGAGAACATAACGGCCTACAACAAGTGCGAGAGAGAACATACAAGCCTACAGGAAGTGCAAGAGAGAACATACAGGCCTATAGCAAGTGCGAGAGAGAACATACATGCCTACAGCAAGTGCAAGAGAGAACATACAGGCCTATAGCAAGTGCGAGAGAGAACATACAGGCCTACAGGGAGTGTAAAGAGAACATACATGCCTTTAGCAAGTGCGAGAGAGAACATACAGGCCTACAGCAAGTGCGAGAGAGAACATACAGGCCTACAGGGAGTGTAAAGAGAACATACATGCCTTTAGCAAGTGCGAGAGAGAACATACAGGCCTACAGCAAGTGCGAGAGAGAATAAACAGGCCTACAGGGAGTGTAAAGAGAACATACATGCCTTTAGCAAGTGTGAGAGAGAACATACAGGCCTACAGCAAGTGCAAGAGAGAACATACAGGCCTACAGAAAGTGCAAGAGAGAACATAACGGCCTACAGCAAGTGCGAGAGAGAACATACAGGCCTATATCAAGTGCAAGAAAGAACATACAGGCCTATATCAAGTGCAAGAGAGAACATACAGGCCTATATCAAGTGCGAGTGAGAACATACATGCCTTTAGCAAGTGCGAGAGAGAACATAACGGCCTAAAACAAGTGCGAGAGAGAACATACAAGCCTATAGGAAGTGCAAGAGAGAACATACAGGCCGTTAGCGAGTGCGAGAGAGAACATACAGGCCTACAGCAAGTGCAAGAGAGAACATACAGGCCTATAGCAAGTACGAGAGAGAACATACAGGCCTACAGCAAGTGCGAGAGGAGAACATACAAGCCTACAGGAAGTGCAAGAGAGAACATACATGCCTTTAGCAAGTGCGAGAGAGAACATACAGGCCTACAGCAAGTGCAAGAGAGAACATACAAGCCTACAGGAAGTGCAAGAGAGAACATACATGCCTTTAGCAAGTGCGAGAGAGAACATACAAGCCTACAGCAAGTGCGAGAGAGAACAAACAGGCCTACAGGGAGTGTAAAGAGAACATACATGCCTTTAGCAAGTGCGAGAGAGAACATACAGGCCTACAGCAAGTGCGAGAGAGAACATACAGGCCTACAGGGAGTGTAAAGAGAACATACATGCCTTTAGCAAGTGCGAGAGAGAACATACAGGCCTACAGCAAGTGCGAGAGAGAACATACAGGCCTACAGCAAGTGCGAGAGAGAACATACAGGCCTACAGGGAGTGTAAAGAGAACATACATGCCTTTAGCAAGTGCGAGAGAGAACATACCGGCCTACAGCAAGTGCGAGAGAGAAACAAACAGGCCTACAGGGAGTGTAAAGAGAACATACATGTCTTTAGCAAGTGTGAGAGAGAACATACAGGCCTACAGCAAGTGCAAGAGAGAACATACAGGCCTACAGGAAGTGCAAGAGAGAACATAACGGCCTACAGCAAGTGCGAGAGAGAACATACAGGCCTATATCAAGTGCAAGAGAGAACATACAGGCCTATATCAAGTGCAAGAGAGAACATACAGGCCTATATCAAGTGCGAGAGAGAACATACATGCCTTTAGCAAGTGCGAGAGAGAACATACAGGCCTACAGCAAGTGCGAGAGAGAACATACAGGCCTACAGGAAGTGCAAGAGAGAACATACAGGCCTACAGCAAGTGCAAGAGAGAACATACAGGCCTACAGCAAGTGCAAGAGAGAACATACAGGCCTTTAGCAAGTGCGAGAGAGAACATACAGGCCTACAGAAAGTGCAAGAGAGAACATGACGGCCTACAGCAAGTGCGAGAGAGAACATACAGGCCTATATCAAGTGCAAGAAAGAACATACAGGCCTATATCAAGTGCAAGAGAGAACATACAGGCCTATATCAAGTGCGAGTGAGAACATACATGCCTTTAGCAAGTGCGAGAGAGAACATAACGGCCTAAAACAAGTGCGAGAGAGAGAACATACAAGCCTATAGGAAGTGCAAGAGAGAACATACAGGCCGTTAGCGAGTGCGAGAGAGAACATACATGCCTACAGCAAGTGCAAGAGAGAACATACAGGCCTATAGCAAGTGCGAGAGAGAACATACAGGCCTACAGCAAGTGCGAGAGAGAACATACAAGCCTACAGGAAGTGCAAGAGAGAACATACATGCCTTTAGCAAGTGCGAGAGAGAACATACAGGCCTACAGCAAGTGCAAGAGAGAACATACAAGCCTACAGGAAGTGCAAGAGAGAACATACATGCCTTTAGCAAGTGCGAGAGAGAACATACAAGCCTACAGCAAGTGCGAGAGAGAACAAACAGGCCTACAGGAGTGTAAAGAGAACATACATGCCTTTAGCAAGTGCGAGAGAGAACATACAGGCCTACAGCAAGTGCGAGAGAGAACATACAGGCCTACAGGGAGTGTAAAGAGAACATACATGCCTTTAGCAAGTGCGAGAGAGAACATACAGGCCTACAGCAAGTGCGAGAGAGAACATACAGGCCTACAGCAAGTGTGAGAGAGAACATACAGGCCTACAGGGAGTGTAAAGAGAACATACATGCCTTTAGCAAGTGCGAGAGAGAACATACCGGCCTACAGCAAGTGCGAGAGAGAACAAACAGGCTACAGGGAGTGTAAAGAGAACATACATGTCTTTAGCAAGTGTGAGAGAGAACATACAGGCCTACAGCAAGTGCAAGAGAGAACATAACGGCCTACAGCAAGTGTGAGAGAGAACATAACAGGAATACAGAAAGTGCAAGAGAGTGTATACAAACCTAGAGCAAGTGCAAGAGTATTTTTACCTCGAGTTGAAGGGAGAAGAAAGTATCTTTGACAGTGCTATCCTGGTCATCATTTCTAGTGAAATATTGACTAGATTTGACAAGAAATTGGAGACCAGATTTGATTAGTTTGAACTTGGTTTGTAGCCTGTGCTAGTCAACTTGATAACAAGAATCAACTAGAATTGACATGACTGCACAGGTCATAAATGACTAGTAATGACTTGCTTCAATAAGATCCAGCTAGTTGTGACTAGAGTTTACTGGATTCAATAAGGTTCACTTTCGACTAGAATTGACTTGATTCAATAAGATCCAGCTAGCTTTGACTAGAGTTCACTGGATTTTATGAGGTTCACTTTCGACTAGAATTGACTTGATTCTATAAGATCCAGCTAGTTTTGACTAGAGTTCACTAGATTTGATGAGGTTCACTCTCGACTAGAATTGACTTGATTCTATAAGATCCAGCTAGTTTTGACTAGAGTTCACTAGATTTGATAAGGTTCACTCTCGACTAGAATTGACTTGATTCTATAGGCACCGAGCGTTGGTACACGTTGCGACACTAGCGGGAAATCAAGGCATTAGATCGCGTCACATAAATGGCGGGATAGGAGATATCAATGCTAATTCAATTGAGAACCTTCAAACCTTAACGAAATAATAATGGATATATCTAATGATGTGCAACGTATGAGAAAGGGGGGAACTAATTGTTGTGTTGTAGGGTGCTCAAACCAACTGTCCAAGTCCACAGACATACATTTTTACTGTTTTCCTGGTAAACGTTTATGGGAATTGGAGAAACGTGAGAAATGGATCCAAGCTGTCAATCGGAAAAAGTAAGTCTGTAGGCAGTTATACCTATATATCTTCATTTATAACCTGGGCGTAGGCCTATGAATAACCCTACTCGTAGTTATAATTTCATATTGAGTAAATTAGTAGGCCTACCGCAACACAAATTAAATGAGAAACTTATTTTCTACCATCAAATTGAAGGCTAGGCCTAGGCCATTAAGTATATAGTCTTTATATACTTAATGCCTAGGCCCTAGTTCTCTGTGAACCTATCTCATAATTATTGTTTAGCCCAAGTTTCATGAAAAAAATTCATGCTCATGGGAAATTAATTTCATGTTTTAAGCCTAGAAGATTTCTAAGGCTTAGGCGTACATACGTTGTTATTATTCATTATTGTTCTAATTTATTATTGCAGCTCCGATGGATCACGGTGGACACCAACACCAAGTTCGCGAGTCTGTAGTGCTCACTTTGTTGGTAACAAGAGATCTGATCATCCCATGAATCCTTCGTATTTGCCAACAATCTTTCCACAAGAATACAAGAAAACCCCATTAACTGAAAATCAATTGAATAGGCATGACCGGGTGATAAAGAGAGCAAAACGACGTAGAATAGGCCCATGCGAGGACACTGAAAGTATTGACGGCCTAAGCGTAACACCGGTTGAGGAGAATAGGCATATAGAACAGGCGATTTCGTATGACACAGACAATGTGAGCGAAACGAAGTTTAGAGATGCTTCTACGCAAACAGATCTATTCGTCATTCCTGTAGCATCTGTCGCTCAGTTTAGTCAAGAAACCGAAAAACCTGAACCAATGTGTGAGCCTAGGCCCATCCTGCAACCCAAACCACAAATGATTGAAAAGGGGACCAGCGTTAATACCAGGGATTCTGTTGACCCACAACCAGGACAATTTCTTGTATGCAACGGATTTCATGGATACACGTCAATTAGTGAAGACGAAACAGCAATGCTAGATTTGGCAGGCGTAACCTTAGCAGTATTTTCTCTTTTTCTAAAGATTTTGCCAAATTCAAATGATCGGAAGGTTACAAAAGAGAATAGGCTCCTCATATTTTTGATGAAAATGAAAACTGGGTTCACGTACTCATCCCTTCGAGTGTTGTTTGGTGTACATCGAACAACTGTGGCAGCTATATTCAAACTGTGTTGTGTCAATTGACACAACTAACAATGAATTTTGTGTTTTGGCCTAGTCGATCAGCTGTTGTCAGTACAATGCCGAAAGAATTTAAAGCCAACTACCCAAATTGCCGCGTGATAATTGATTGTTCAGAAATTCGAGTTGAGCAACCAAAAGAAGTGGATCATCGTATTTTCATGTATTCCCATTACAAGAGTAATTACACAATGAAATTCTTAATTGGGATAACTCCAAGTGGTTTGGTTAGTTTTATTTCCAAATGCTATGGCGGTCGTTGCAGTGACAGTTCTATAACTGTTGATAGTAAACTGCTAGATTTGCTAGAGCCTGGAGATGAAGTTATGGCTGATGAAGGTTTTCCGGGAATAAAACTACGCTAGAAGATAGGCATGTGGTTATTGTCATGCCACCGTTTCTCCACAATGGAAGTTTCTCGGAGCGAGAAGTTGAAGAAACCTATCGAGTGGCTAGCGTTAGAATTCATGTAGAAAGAATGATACAACGAGTCAAGATCTACAACATTCTGCAAAAAGTACCCGTGGAACTATTTCCGTACAGTGATGACATTGTAAGAATGTGCTGTGTGCTTGCAAACTTACAGGCACCCATTATTAAGGGTTAATTAATTACTGTAGCTTTCATATTATCTGGACATAATTATGCATCTTCTGATTATTTTTTCTATTTATTGCACAGACATTCATTATTCATAACAACCATGTACTGCTATGGTACAATCCTTTCTAATCAATTTTAATATAAATTGAATTGATTGAAACAATATTAACAATGTCTAATAAACATAAAAGCTTGAAAAACACCACAACTGTATTTAATTTAACCTTATAAATGAAAACCACAGGCCAAAGTTGGCGTGTATCATGAAACAGTGAGGTAATTGAACATAGGCTGGAGTTTTACATACAAGTTTACATACAAGAATTGAAACACGTAAACAGCGTTGGGTCTATCATTAATATTGTTATTCATTTTCCATTTGTATGCATTTTAATATACAATTCAGTCAACACTTCAGTCTCACTTAGCACAATACTTAGCTAGCACCTTTCTCGAGTTCAGTCTCACGTCATTGGTAAACTAATATAATTCTACAAATATATACAAATCACAGAAAACTACTGTATTTCTACAAATACAGCAGGATTATCACACAACAGATTTGACAATTCACCTCTGATCAACTTGCATGGCACAATAATTGAAATTGGCAAAATACTCGACTAACTCGACTCGATCTACGCCTATTCCCACAAATATATACGACAGATGTGATTATTTTAATTTCTAGTCCTACATGTCTAATAATCTCTCTCATATCCAAAAATCTAATAATTCTACATATTCAACAGACGTAATTTTGGTAAAAAAAACATCAAAATAGAAATTTTCAATTTTTGGCACAACTTTCTGCAAGAAGTCACTGTCACGGACTACAGTAATAATAACGGTTTGTGCTGCCGAATACACAATAAAGTCACATGTATCGATTCCGGTAACATAAAGTTGCATTTGTATCTGCGTGAAATATATGTAGGATTTCTTTAGAGAAACTACACCTTCGCAATTTACCAGCTACTTCACATTGACAGATCCGTCGTCGTTAATAATTTTTTTTGTTCTCGCAAATATGTGGGCACTTCACTTCAATCAATTTCGTAGCAATCCCATCCTCTATGACGACCCCATCTGGACTGGCGCATAGCCACGGCTGCGACTCTCGTACTACCACACCACACTGGACCACCTGCAAAACACAATCATAATCCGTGGTAAAAGGCACACATATTTATACCATCAGTTGATCAGGCGGAACTAGCACTAGTCGATGTACCTATTGGAAATGCTGTAGAAACCTATTCACGGATGAATGTTTTTTCTAATGTTACACATCACTGTGACCTATAAGAGGGACTGAACATAATCGACAACGGTGTAAATAATAGAAGTACGGTCAGTTGAGGGTTTACTAAAAGGAAGCTAGTGTCAGAAACAAGTACTTCTTGTAAAACCACTGTCTTACCTCGACCAATTTATCAGTACGAATCGAATCCTCGTATGCTTGGATAGCTCGCGCCTCCATCTTCAGACCATATCTTGTGGCAGCATTCCCTCTGAACGGCTTCACAGCAAGAAACTGATCTGCTAATTGTGTCTCGTCCTTGACCCTTGTTTTTATTCTGTGGGCCCTGGAGCTGGCAGATATGCGCACGGCTCTTGCCGCTTTCCACGTGTCATTTAGACTCTGCGTTACAGTTTCTAAGGCCAGATCAACTATGCCTTCTGGGCTTATTAATACACTTTCCTGATAGATTTTACAAAACACTGATATGTTTCGCCAACCATTGCCTATGTCCTGGGACTGGAACTGAAGGTCGACAATTTGCCATATGGCATTTTGCCACTTTTTTAGGTTGCTGAGCATAACCACGTCATCCAGCAGTGAGTCAAAGATATGGGAAACAATGTCCTCGCTCTCACTCCTTTCCTCCGCTTCTTGCATAAATCTCAAAGCGGACGGGATAGACCTAAATAGATCGCTTGAAATTTGTATTGGGGACAGTGGATTCACTTTTATTCTTTTAGCGGCAGGGTACATTTGGTCTATGGATTTTCCATGGGCGTATTCTTCTCGTAAGGCTTTCAGGGTGGATGGCTTACCCCAAACTTGAGGCAAATCAGTCTTGGATAATCCTGAGTGTGCATTGATAGCAGTTATCACAGAGCCTATGTGTTTACATACACTTCCAGGCCCCGCTACACACGTACACACTCGTCGCACGGCAATGCGGTCACAGCTAAGCTAAAACGTTAGAAACATTGATTAATTTATTTTTATTCTATTTATATTGGGTTTAACAACGCACTGTTATGATACGAGGATCTAATGGCATCGGATGGATGATGAGATGAAGGTGTCTTGGACAATGGGAAGGATCCGGTTATTGTAGGTCATCTTTTTCAAGTGTTATGGGTATTGGTCAAGATTTCAACCATGTAATGACAGCAGGTACATATGGAAATTTAACTAGCCTACCGAGTGGTAAAACCATTTCTAATATGTCTACATTTAATGTAGTATAGTATATACCTACGCCAAATGAAGTCACTGCATCTAGAAATCAGTTCTCTCTTGGCACCTCATAGCTTGTTGATGAGCATGTGAGTGATGTGCGTTGAGTGTAAAACAATAGGCATATTGCTTGCACTCCTATTATAATACGTGTTGGGATCTTCATTCGAGACAACGCTATTGAGAGCAGTTGTTCGTACTTCGCATCCACCGAGCTTATAATACCTTCTTGAAACACTGAAACATTTATTATTGTTACAAATTGGTGGAGGAATAGGCCTAAGTGAGGTTAAGGTGTATTTTCAAGGCAAAGATAATCACCTACTAGGCCCTAGGTACCTTACAGCTTATGCATATTTTAATACAAATTATATTATTTTAACTCATGCTTTTGGACCTACTTTTAAAAGTATCTTAATACGTTTAGGGGTCTTAAATATCGAGGCCTAGCACTTTGCCATAGGCCTAGCTTATAGGATTGGACCTAGGCCTACAGTTACAATCAGTCATTAGCCAAAGTAGAGCTTTATGGACGGGGTTAGACCTAGTTTACTCTGGGCATACTAAACCCATTAGTGTATGATTGCATTACACTTACAAACAGACAAAAAAATTGAACCTACCTCGATCCGAACATCATATGGTGGCAAACTAACAGAAGTTTGCCGCACCACTTTGGCTGTGATGAAGCTCTCGGCTCCATCCCGAATTTCACACAAACTGTGCACATGTCCCGCTTGAAAGAGTTTTTCTCCTTTTTCGAAGGACTGGCCTGATTTATAACCCGCCGTAATTGATTTAAAGCCATATTTAATAATCACAGTGTTTGAAGGTGCATGGTCGTCCATCTTATAAAACTTGTGTAAGCCGTCAACAAATGATCAAAACTGCCACCAGACTTCGCGTAATGCACCGCTCGCTGCGCCCTCACCGGCTAAACTCGGTGCCTATAAGCTCCAGCTAGTTTTGACTAGAGTTCACTAGATTTGATAAGGTTCACTTTCGACTAGAAGTGACTTGATTCTATAGGATCCAGCTAGTTTTGACTAGAGTTCACTAGATTTGATAAGGTTCACTTTCGACTAGAAGTGACTTGATTCTATAGGATCCAGCTAGTTTTGACTAGAGTTCACTAGATTTGATAAGGTTCACTTTCGACTAGAAGTGACTTGATTCTATAAGATCCAGCTAGTTTTGACTAGAGTTCACTGAATTCAATCAGATTCACAATTGACTATAATCGGCTTGATGCTTCAAGTTTCAACTAGTTGTGATTAGAATTGACTGGATTCAATAAAGTTTATCATCATTACTAGAATTACTTGCTGGTATAAGTTCTGTCTTCTTTTGACTATAATTCATTTGATTTTATAAGATTCACTATCGAAAAGAATTCATTAATTTTGATAAGTTGTAGTAATGATTGAAAACTCATCAAATATTGTGCTATTGATTTAGGAATGAATAGTCAGCATTGGTCTATCCAGTATGAGTAGTATTAATTGACCACATGCCCTGCTTATATTATCCATATAAGTAGAAAGAGGAGTTTAATTTATATGTTACATCATATTTAGGCCTACACTCATCATCGTAACTTAATCAACTAGCAAAATGAAGATAATAGGGAAGTAAATGAAGCCTACAGTTTTTGGTTTGAATAAATATATGCACATTTTTCTGGATACTATTTTTGTTCATTATTTTTTTTCCCAGACAGTTGTGTATTTAAATCTGCAATTGCAGAAGTAATATGTGTCGTGAACTTTTCGGCTTCCAATTCGACCCTCATAGCCATCTCAGGACCCGGATATTTATTGGTCAGATATTTCTTGAAGAGGCCTGCAAATAATACAGAAATAACAAATTAGTGTTCGTGAATACTTATTCAATTAGTGAAGTATCAACTTCGAATGAGACAGAGAAAATAGAATATATTGTACACAATCAGTAGTGTATTCGTAGAATAAAAGTACCATGGGCGTTGATAACTGAAAAAAACTTTCATCCCAACTCGGCGCGGGGGGGGGGGGGGCGACTTGTGAGCCGTAACATGCCGCAATGTCAGTTTTAGGAGATTCTGATTCAAATATGAAATAAAAATGATGTGGTTTACTTTTGCATCTAAAATAATCATCATGGTCTACATGTTGCGTTTGTGCGTCGCCAGCTGATCGATGAATAAGGAGCCAAGTCTTTACATAAGGTGAAGGATCAAACTTGACTACATACTAAATAAATGTGCTGTTGGAACAGTGCTGTCGGCGACAAGGGCCTGGTAAATACATTCCTTTCTAAGGTGGTGCAAAAAATGTTACAAACTGACTCTACACTATACATTACAAGGTTCTGTCATTATTGTAAAGTCTGACGTTGCAAACAAATATTGGCAGATTCCATTTATCAGGACGCATCATTTTTTATTGTGCGTTTACAAGTTAGCTGGTTCAAGTTAGCTTTATCTATCTTCAGATATAGTTTTCAGGAAAAAAGGCCCCAAAATAAGAGTACCAGGACGCCGCCCCGGCCCGCCCTGCCCCGAATAAACCACTGCACACAATCTCTTCTTTAAGTGCTCCAAGAGATCTTTAAGAGAATGTAATTCAATTGAAATCAACATACGGTAATTAGATAGCTGATTTGATTTAAAACAAATTGTTCATGATTGAACTCCTCTTCAAATATGCTCATATTCAATGCCCAAGCCAACTGAGAGAAACGGAAATATTTGCAATCAATTCATCTTTAATGGAGTTAGTTGGTCGAATTACCAGGAAGTTACAGAAATTCAGCTTTGGCACATTAATATTAGAACTTTTGGCTATGCGTCATATTGTCAAATTGGCCAAGTATATGGACAGATGTATTGTTTATAATATACACGAACATGATGACTATCAATACATACTGTATAATTTAATCAATTTCTTCAATAACAATGCATTTTATATGATAAATATATATAAACATATATATATATATATTTGAACTACTCAAAATTTGGCTCAAATTTACGTTTGGGTACACTCCCTAGTCAACCATTTTGTAAGGAGTTTATATATTAAAGTATATATATATATATATATTTATATATATATATATATATATATATATGTATATATATATATATATATATATATATATATATATATATATATATATATATATATATATATATATATATACATATATACATATATTTATATCGCTAATTTATGTTTATATCGACAATATGTTGAAAAGTAGTTCTTATTCAGTTTTATACATTTTTTGAAACTATTTATTGCATATTCATATTCTCATTGAACATCAGCGGCGGATACTGCTAAGGTGCTAAGCGTCATGTTTCTCCGCGTTTATGGATGAGCTAATAAGAATGAAATTGAATTGAATTGAATTGAATTCTCATTAACGTTGAGTCAGCAGGGTTAAAAAAATTATAAATTTTAGATTGAATAATGATAATTAATAAATTAACAATGTTTGAATAAATAATAGTTAGGCCTACAGAGTTGAATAATTTTATTAATGATAAATTGAGATGGATTGAATGAGTATATTTTTGGATAGAAATTGCAAAGAAATGTGTTCTAATATCGGTAGATATATATGCATCATCATTTTTTTCTAATCTACAGCACCTAAAAGTTATATCAAGTTGATGTTTTGACTGCATTCGAGTTAAAAATCAAGTAAAAAACAAAACATATATAATATATATATATATATATATATATATATATATATATATAATTTTAACAACTTTCTGATTAACCACCAGTAGGTTATTATAATGGTACCTTTCAAAACTGCATCAAAACTCGCGACCTCCCCCGGGACTTGAACCCGGATCTCCAGATTGCCGGTGGTGGTCGCGATTTTCGAACAGTTTTGAATGGTACCATTATATATATATATATACACACACACACAAGAAACGATACCTTTACATACATACTTAAAAAATTGGAAAATTGTGTCACCTATCCGTTCGGTAATGTCTAGTATTCTAAGATTGTTTAATATCATACTAAGATTAGTGTACAGTGCAGGCTCATTCCTGTTGAAGTCTGGCACGTATAGGCCTGATTGCACGAGTTGTTAACTCCTCGATTGTTGGATTGCAATCAATAAATCATGGTAATATTCATTAGAATGTGATTAAACTATTTGAGAATCAAGTCTATTGGAACAGTCCATGCTTGGTGACCAGCAGTTTGTTTTACTAAACTTTGTGTTCTTTAAAACAGATATTATATCCCTAATAATTTGTATCAGTAGGCCTATTTACCTTTTACTGCCAACAATTTTGTTGGATTGAGGGCCGGTTTTGCCGGTTCGTCCTTTGGGGTTTTCGGGCCCTTTTTCTCTGAAAGGGAACTCCCGACAACACCTCGTAGCCAAAGACCGAGGTGGCAACACCTCGAACAAATTTTGAATTTGTTGTCTCCAGTAGAGCTTGATTATACACGAGTTTCGGTATATATATGCCGAATCCAATGTGAATCTGGAAGATAATAAAATATTTTAGTAATATTTTTCCATGACCTTGTAAATCCATAGTTGAATCCTGAGCCTCAATTTGTGAACAAGGACTTGCTGTTTTATGTACCAGCACATAGACTAAAATCTCATGAAAAAGGTGGTCATTACATTGGTGTGAACTTCTTCAATCACTTATCTCACACAGTGTCAGCTAATAGTAAATATATTACTTTTAGACATTATTTTAAAACAACATTCACGTGTGAAGTTATTTATGATGTTAAATACCATTTCAAAATCAATTTTTTATATGCTTTTCTTCTCATTTTTCTTCATATTCACTTCATTAGCGTGGTTCTTTGTAGTTCAATTGATTGAATTACAATTAATCAACATAAGATTGTTGAAGAGTTTGAGTGTCGGAGTGAAGTGTTTTATAAGGACACATGTAGACCCTTTTTATCAAATTTCAGATTTCAACTGTCTATTGTTTGTACATTTTAAACTGTATATTGTATATTACGGACAACTCATTGAATATAGTGCATACAAGAGATATTAAATATCATGCTGAGCAAAAAACTCGACCTAATAATAAACCAATAAATTAGTCATAGATCAACTACCTACACTAAAAGACATACTTATTCAGGTAACAAGTTCTAAAATGCCCTTCCACCAACATTGAAGGTATTGAATGGAAATGAGTTTAGAAGTGCCCTGAAAGAATGGCTCAGTGGAAAAAGTGAGAAAAGTAAAAGTGTTTTTATAGTTTAGAAGTTTTTTCATAGAACCAACTGAACATGTGTGCCCTATCAATACCTTATACTGTTAGTATGTATTCTTACTTTCATACCTGACATCTCCAATATGACATTGTAATTCAATATGTCAGAATAATGAACAAATGAATGAATAAATAGTCTTTTTAGATACAAAATTTAATTAATGACATTGGTTCAAATGACCAATTTGTTTAAATACATTGTATAGTGGTATGTAAACAAACCGATACATAAACCATTCTATTTCATTCTACAGTCTCAGATCGCTGAGTAATAGAACGTTTATCAGTCTATTAGTTTATTAGTGATATTCGATTAATTAATTTCCCCCCTTCCCTTTTGTACATTTATTTTTTTTACATTTTTATTTACACCTCTACAATGGCCTATTATGGTTCTTAACACATTTGTTCGTTTTTTTACTTCCTTATAGCTACAAAATTTATTTTCATTTCATCTAGTCTAATTAGTACATTTTCAGATCCATTTTCTGGATTTATTACCGTTCTTTCTCTTATTGTATCATTTGTTCATTATTCTATGTTGTTCTGGCAGTCACTAATTGAGATGGCAGAGTCTGATAATAAAGATTTTTATATTAATCATCTCATTCATATCCACGTACCATTGTCTCTTTTTACTCGAACATCGGTGGATACTGGTCTGTAGATTCCGGTAGAGATTGCCCCACTGGTAGAGATGCAGTCACAACACTTTTGTCAGCTACGATAAACAAAAATAAATTAAGTCGAGCTATTCAGAGACACTACCAAAATTCTAGCACCATCCTAAGAAAACGTTATACCCCGGCCCACTTGCCACGTTACGAATAGGGACACTGTATTGTTTTTCACTATAATTATAATTCATTATAATTTTGTTGGTTGAAAATGAGATTCTCAAAAATTAAAACTTTTGTGATGTCAAATAGTTCATTTACTAGCTCTTTCGATTCCCCCTAATATCCCCTGTCTATGTCTTGATGAAAGGGAAAGCATAAAAATCCCCCTTTATGTTTGAACGGTTAAGTGTGCACAAAAAACCTAACAAAGGCCTAGAAAGTTGAATTTTCTCATGTTTTCAAGCAAGCGAAGTTTACTTCTATTCTAATAAATTAAGTCTACCAATCTATAAATAAAGATATTTTCAGATTAAAAAAATTCAACAATAGGTATACCAGTGCAGTAATTTAAATGAATCAAAATAGTGTTCCGTAGTAAAATAAATTGAAACATTCAACTCATTATTGCAGTAGCTATATTGTAAGTTCACGTACTGCTCAAACTTGTATCAGCTTTCTTACAGTTATTCTGGCTCCGAGTGTTGATACCCGTATAGCAACAGGATGCAGGTAGCAAGTGTTCTGGAAATGCTACTTATTAGGGTGAAATAGTATGTGAAAATGGTAATCAATGAATCTAAGGTTCTGAGCAGGTGAGAGAGGGGGTATAGCCAGTTGCTTGGTTGTATGTTTGTGTTGAATTTTTTAATCACATTGGGGCCTCTGGAATATGATTATTGTACAGCTTGAAGCAGAAGTAAAAGTCTCTTTGCTACCTATAGTCAAACCAGTTGACCACGTTATATTGCATAGGATCAACAGGTATCTAACAACAGAAACATACTTTTTCTTACTTTTCAAGCCGTACATGTACCTCATAAATAATCGATATCCATTATTATATCAAGACAGTTCATTTCTAAAAATAATTTATACATTAGCTGGGAGAGTACTTTGAACCAAAAAATGGTTGTATTTACAATTAAATTGGCATTTTCAGTATAATATTTTCATTAATTTCAATATTTTTTTCTTGTCATTTGTCATCCTTTTTTATCAATTAAAGTGAATGAAATGAAGTGAAAACATATTGTAGAGAAAAACTTACTAAAAGAGAACCTACTGTAATTATTTGTTTCTGTGCACTAGAAAAGTCTTCGACACAATGAAAGTATTGGCCCAATTTGATAATATGGAGTTATATCTCGAGCAGGCTTCAAATAAGTAACAACGTTTAAAGAAGGTATTTTTCCCAAATCCATATATAATTACCTTTCAGCTCCAAGATTTCTTTCTGGATTTGTAGGAATCCGGCTTCCACTATTTTAGTTAGATTGGCAAGTTGACGTCCCAGAACAGCCATCCTGGCAATACAGCTAGTATTTTTGCATTCGTCTGAGGTGTCAGTTAGGGGAGTATCGTTGGTAGTGTCGTCGATGGCAATTCCGTCGTCAATGGTGATTTCGTCGTCAATGGTGATTTCGTCCTCTTTGTCAGAGGCAAGGGATTCTGTCACGCTGGTTGATGGCAGAAGGCTTTGGTGTCGGTTTTTTTTTTCTCTCTTCCATCAGAGTCCTTAATTGGTTCTCCCTGTCCTAGAACATAATATATCTCACAGGTTATAACAATTTAATGCTCAAACAGAACACCTGATCATCGATGTTGAAGAGAAGACTAGAGTGTTGACAGTGGTCTTGTTACGATACGTGATATGCTTATTTGCTGTGCCAGTTTTACAATTTAGTAGCCCCAGTTAATAACAAGATTCCAGAACAAGTACTTTGAAATAGAGCGATTTAATTATAGGGAAGGTCGACTACTGGAGCTACACAGGACATTATGGAGAAGCAAATGAAATACTAGAGCTACAAGTCTTGAAGTAATATTATTATTATGATGAGTTTAATTGATACACTTGGGCTTACCTCATTCTCTTTACTCCCCACTCTATTTTTTTTTGGTGCAGTTTCACCGTCGTCAGATTCCTCGTCCGACGTGCTCGAAACTGCACTTTCGAGGAGGACACCGGGAAGTACTCTCATCCTTTTCTGTGGGGTTGTCATTTGCTTTATTATAGCACTTCTTTGTTTTCTGTAAGCAAATAAAATGATGAACAAGACTATTTTCAGTGGGTGGTGAAAATAGTATCAGAGGCTATTTACACCAAGTGGTCAAAACAGCAGTCAATAGTCTAGGGGCTATTTTCGCAACAAGGTGAAAAATAGCCACTCTAATAGCCACAAATAGCTGATATCAGATCACAACTTGAAATGCAATCAAATATGGTTGTAAAAATGATAAAAGAAGTTGTGTAATTATTGATTATTATCATGGAAAGGTATTTCAAATAATAATACATTATTATTAGATTATTAAATTATAAATCATATTACTTATACCTATACTAATATTGATTATAATTATAGTAATATTGATTATAATTATACTAATTGATGAGTTGATTGATCAGAAATGATAATAACTATAGATAGAACAATGTAAAATGGTATACTTGAGGAATGTTGCTGTTTTGAATTGTGGCTGGAGAGGAGAGGGGGGGGGGGGTCACGGGGCCCATAACAATAAATATTACAACATAAATCAGTGCTATAATGGACTGTATAATTATTCATTCATATATTCATAGTAAAAACCATAATAAGGTTCAAACCTTATTCATCTAACCATAACCATCACCTAACTTGACCCTAGAACAGATTGAGGTGGCCTACTATGATTATGTATACTTATCTAACTATTTATCAAATATTTATTAATATTTATTCACATATCAATATCAAAGACTATATAATTTTAAGGATCAAACCTAACCCATCTAACCCTAAACAACACCTAATATCCCTAGAACATATTGATGGGGCCTACTATGATTACTTATTATATATTTATTCATCAAGTATCTATTTATTCACACTTGAGATTATAATTCTAGGGTTCAAACCCTATCTATCTAACCCTAACGTTACTTTTTTTTTTAAAAAAAAGTGTCATTGAAGTGGATTCAAACCCTGGACCTCTTTCCCCTGAAACCACACGTTTTATACCCCTGAGCCATTTCGTTACAGGAAATTAACAAGTTCTAGCATAAAATGACGGACCCAAGGTGGCAGAGCGCACCTCGTGAAAATAGCCACTCCGAAATGTGTTTTTATATGCATTCCAAAAATGTCGGGCTATCATAGTATTTAGAAAATACGTCTATCGTTTTTTTTTAGCATGTTTATGAGCCGCCCCGGTGGCTAAGTCAATTATCGCTAGCGATAGTAACTGAAGTCACCGTTGGGCGTGGGTTTGAGTCCCGCATAAGGCATGGGTTTTTGTAAACGTCCTTTCACCTATCACCACCTCATCGTTTCACTATCACCCGCTCATTCGTACCCCCGTATAACCTAGCTGTTGGTGGGGTCGTTAAATCGAAGAAAATTATTTTCAGAGGAAAATCAACATTTGCTATGTCGTTAATTCATAAACAGACATATAAAAAAAATACACCCTTGTTTGAATCAAAATGATTCCTGCCAACAAAATAACTTGGAGGTAATTGAAAGAATTGCACAAATAAAAATAACGTTCACGTAAGTCTTATATAGCTTATACTCTATCACAGCTATTCTAAAAACAAATTAATTTGCGTTACTTTCCCTTACCGTTTATAGCGAGAGTTCTTGCTAGAATTTTCTGGTCTTCAAATGCGACCAGAAACTTCCTCTTCTTATACGCCTCCCTGTGGAACTTGTCGATTTTGCTGACAGGGACAACGTCTTTCGTTAGGCAATCCAAGTATTGGATAAACGCGTACATTTCTTTCAGGAAGGAATTAGACAAATCGACGACGTATCGTTGAGGAAAGCGAAGACCGAAGTGATGATCACCAAAAAATTCAAGTACCAAAGTAGTGGTGAAGGGTTGAAGAGTAACGGGTGCGGGGGTGGGTGAGGGGGTTGCCGTGGTGCGGGGGTGGGTGAGGGGGTTGCCGTGGTGCGGGTGGGGGTGCGGGAGTCTTGAGAGTAAAGCCAATCTTGTGGCGGGATATGGTTGAGACAACGTTGCCAGTGAGATGTTAAAAACTGAGATTTTGGTAGGTAGGTTTTAATATTTCTCAGAAATGGACCATAGTTGCCACTTATTCTTCAAACTCACAATTCTCCTGTCTTGGTTCGTACCGGAAAAAAATAAGTTTCCATAGTGCCCAAAATTGAATCGATAATTGACAGATATGAATGGCCAAATAAAGCGTTTGTTTACAAATGATTCATAAAGAATAAAATTGTGCAATGGTTCTAACTACCAAGCCTTTTTTATGCAGGTATTAATACTTAAAAACCACTGAAAATTATCAAAATGGGGACAATTTAGCTGTTTATAAGCTTTTTTATGACTCGACATAAGTTTTGTTCACAAAAACATTTGATCGAGCACATTATTCATCTTTCCAGAATAGACCCAAGTTTCAAAAATCCTGCCAATCTTCAAAATAACATTTAGGACCACTTTCGAAGGAACTCAATTGTTGAGGTTTTGCATAACGGAATTTCACCATCAAGACCACACAATTCGAAATGATAAAATCTTATGAGGTAAATAAAATATTACACCCGGTATTATACACATTTACCGGCACATGCAGCGTAGTGGTTAACGCGCTCGCTTCATGTCATCCGGGAAGACGAGGGGAATTTCGGACCCGGTTCGATCCCCGCCGCCGACCATATTTACAGGTTTTTTTTGTGGCCTGTAGCCTAGGCTAATGCCGGGATGGTTTCCACAATATAGGCCTCGACTGCTTCCTTCACAGTATCCTTCTCATTACCCAAAAACCTTCATCTCATCATCCCATCATGTCATTAATCATCCATCCGACGCCATTAAGTCTGCGCTCAGTGCGTATAGTTGAACCCAATATGAATTTAAAAATATATATATATATATATATATATATCTTATATATATATATATATATATATATATATATATATATATATATATATATATATATATATATATCTATATATATATATATATATATATATATATATATATATATATATATATATATATATATATATATATATATATATATATATATATATATATATATATATCTTATATATATATATATATATATATATATATCTTATATATATATATATATATATATATATATATATATATCAAAATATCAAAATATCAAAATTACAAAATCAGTTAATATTATCAGAGACGATGTAATCAGATCGAATCAAATAACAGAAGTAAAAATAGAAACAGAAGAATAGGGGAAACAGTACTCTCTTGAAAATGAATTTTGTAATAAATTCGAAACGTTGAGGTATTATATTGATTAACATGGATTCCGCAAATCATTTCAACATATATATATATATATATATATATATATATATATATATATATATATATATATATACAATACATAGATATATGTATATTTATGAATGAGTGTTGATGTCATCAGAAAATGATATAGAACTCACGAATGACGTAAGTCAGGTCCATTTGGGCCTATCCAGTGGTGTAGTCGTAAAAAATTAAGTCCCAGGGCGGTGACATCCGACATGCCCCGGCAGTGGTGCTGTCGTAAAATTAACGGTATAGGTACAAAATTTCTCATAAGGATCGATATGTGAATCAAATAGCAGTCAATTTGATTCCTAATTGGTGGTGGGTTGGCCCCCCACAACGCCCCGCAGGGAAAAAATTTGAAAATTGATTTTTTTAAAACTATTATATTCAGTAAGTTTTGGTACTTTTAATTCTAGCACGTGGATGGCAAACTGGGACTAGATTTTTATTTCAACAAGTACTTTGTCCCATAATTAGGTATGAAATAACAGATTGACATGGATCAGCGCCCTACGCCGCCCTGCCTCCGCTCAAAATTGGAAGCAGGGCCAAGCCCTGCCCCCCAAAAAAGTACCAGGGCGCCGCCCTGGACCGCCCTGGCCCCACTGCATGCCTGGGCCTATCTCTTTTACAATATCTGTATTATTTACATTGTGACAGAACATATTACGATCATGAATACTGCAGCTAAGTTTGTGTTTTTGTGTTAACACAACCGGTCACCACGTCGTTCATTCATCCCTAAGAATACGCCACCCTTTGAGACTGCACGGGTAGTGTTTTCCTACTTCCTAGTATTACAGGTCAACGAACCGTATACAATTTCACAGGTGTAACTTGGTGGAAACAGGTGTACACCACAGGAACATGTGTAATGTGGAGAATGAGAAAACGAGGTGGAACCCTTGGTATTTTCATAGCGATACAATGGGACGGACAACTGCCCCCGGCCAGTTAGATTTTTGTTGCTTTCTCGCTTTATAGAATTTGAGGGTTTGTTTGCTGAATGCATTATTCGTGAAGAAACGTGTGCATTTAGGAAGAAACTATGTTCTTTCAGGATTGAGAAAATGTATTAGTATGCCAATATACGCCACACACACACACACCCAAACACACACACACCCATATATATATATATATTTGTATATTTTTATTGTATATACCGGTATAATTATATTATCACATTATTATATTATGAAATGCTATATTATATATATTTGTATATTTGTATCACTGTTAAAACGAAGTGTTTGATTTTCACTTTAAGTTGTATTTGAATTTTAGAAAAGTGTGCTACTTTTAAAACACTTATGAATTATGTGTTTGACTTGTTACACACTGCAGATTGAAGCGTTTTAGATTCAAACACATTTGATATAAGTGTATTCTTTTTCTGTTTGACAAACGGAAGTGTGTGGAATCTAAGTGTTTGAAAACGAAACACAGTGATTTTCAAACACTTTCTAAAGTGTTGGACTGAAAAATGTGTTTGACAATAATGAACTCTTTTACTTTCCAAACACTTTTCCTAATCAAACACTTTTCACTGATACCTTATGATTCAAACATATTCGATTCAAATACTTTGATTTAACAGACTCTAATTTCAAAATGCAGTATAATTTTGGTGCAATCATTTAGCATTTTATACAAACGACCCTATTCCCACAAACGTTTGTGCCGGCACGAAACGTATAATCTCTATTCTCACGAACATGGATCATGACGCAGCAACATTCCCACGAACAAGCCCATGAACCATATTCACCGGTCGCACGAAGTTCATTTGATCGCATACAGAGGACTTCAACAGTGTGAAATTTCTAACTAATGTCAAGTCAAGAACAGATTCACAGTTGTTGTTCAAGTCCCAACCAAGCTAAACATATACCCACCGCTATTCCAAGTAACCGCGCTAGCGCTGATCTGAAGGGGTAAGAAACGGTCGAGGGGTGAACGGTGATGCGTTGTCAAGATGGAAAAAACGAATATTAAGATAATGACAAGATTGAATACAGATAATTTCGTTTCTGTGGTCTAATATAAAAACCATAACCTTCTCCATAACCTGAGGCTAAATTTAAAAAAGTATTCCCAAATGGAGGTCAAACCGTTGAACCTGAAAAAAGATACTAATATACTAACTGCCAAGCTACAATGGAGCTGTGGTAATTTATGTACTTCTGGCAGCGTACCAAGTGCGTTGCTCTCTCTCGCGTGTCCACCTCAACGGCACACGTGTCATCGTGGCCGGCGAGTACGCTACCCGCATGCCACTTGCTCTTTACCGTATCAACGCAATCATAAAAACATATGGGATCACGGCAACATACCTTCTAAGGTCCATGATAGATGAAGGTGCTGAGCAGTGACTGAGGATGGACAATTGTAACCTACTTTATTTATGGATACCAGTATACTCTGGTTATTATTGTTTAAACCCTATATTATTAACTAAGCCTAAATACATTATTTATAAATGGAGGACTTGGTCATAGGTTTAATCAGGATACTTCCATCAGGATACAAATGAACACTACATATTCAGGTGAGAATACAGTATTATTATTAAATAGAAACAAAGCAAATTGAGTCGTTCCCTCTGCTCACTCAATTAATACATTAGATATTCACATTTAAGCACTAACATTAATCTAAACATATAATGATTCAGTTCTTGAATTGACCCTACACGAGATAATCCAACTAATGTTACACATTAGCGTCACCACGTGAACGTTACATTTTACCACATAGAAGTTTACAATAGGCATTATGTAAAAGATAAACAATCTCATACAGTCACTAGGCCTATTTCTTCAGTGAACGTTAACAACACAAATTTGAGAATGTGGTGTTACAATTCAATTTTATAACAATAGTTCACTGATAAAAAAAGTGGCAGCACACGAGAAATTACCAAACAATCGTTCTGGTAATGCAGGAGCAGTTGTCATTCATCGGACCATCACTTTGTCCCTCAACGCAGACGCTCATTTGCTGTTGTTGTGCATACACATAAATCTAAATCAACCCAATATAAAAAACCTGAACAAGCTTACCTAACAGACCTATTTCAAATCAATTTGAACCAATCTAAAACTATGGTAAACCTAACCTAAAATCGGAGCATTGCCATGACAACATCTACTTCTTGTCCGACTACGAAGCCACTACGAAATACACGACACTTTTACGTTGTGTTTATCCTGCAAACTCAGTTCTCGGGTGATGCATGAGTATAACATAATCCGAATTATTATATTCATGAATAAATAGATTGTGGGGATGTAGTAAGTCTGCTATCAACGCCATCTCGTATTGGTTCAACTTGAGCACTTTATACGCATTTACATGTTGATGGTAAAACATTGTCTCCATCTTTCTATAAAGAATATGAATTTCAAGCCCAATAACAATAAGCTCCTGTACCTCTCCAAAACCAGGCAAACTGTCTTCATCACAATCGGTCAGTATAACCGCTCCTGCCTTGTAGACAGTTCCGTGTACAATTACTCGGGGTGATATAAGGATCTGAGTATTATATGGAACATCGAGAACTGGTCCAATAATGTTGAATTGATGGTGGTCATGAACACTCATCATTTTACCAGGGGAGATTTGGTCACCACTGTATAAAAATCTTCTAGACGGCTGTCCTGGCGCAGTCATGAGTTGGGAACATCGAAGAGCTTGATGTCTGTACGCTAGGCTGTACGGAATGTTGATGAAGTTCTTCATTACTGATGCCAAGACTTTGAAATGATTGTGGGCAGCTTCAAAGCGCATGCACCACTGATGACGTAAAAGCCCAAATTGACGGATTTGCTCAGGTAAATGTATCATGTAATGAAATTTTGGAGTGATGCTCACATCTGGATACAGCTCCATGAAACACAGATGGTGAGTATGAATCATTCTCTCGAGACAATCAATATCATCTTTCTCAATGTGGAACGCGAGACACAAATTCATTATTTTAATGAGCCTGATGAAGTTGAGAAAGTGTTCTTCATCCTCACAAACAAACTCACCGATGAAAAAAGGTAACAAGTAACCAAGTGTCATCATTTGCGCTGCATTTTGACGTAAATTGTTTTCAAGGTGAGAGGGCTCAATCAATTTACACTTATTTGTGACCAAGTGCTTGTAGTTGAAAGTTGATATTTGTTCATTCAAGTCATGTAATCGAAAGTAACCCTGATAAATACAGTGTTTGATCAGCAGTGTCATCTCCATAGCAAGAACACCCTCAGCAAATACATGCATAAAGTCATGTGGCAAACATTTAGTGACATCAAAATAGTCAAGTCCTTTCAAAGGACTAGAGCTTACAATCCCATACAGTGTTGACCAAAAAGCTCGGGCTTGTACCGTTAGTCCTGGTTCCTCAATTGCTGTGCACTGCTGTAGGTGGATTGGTAACGTTCTTTTCTGGAAATTTCTGTCATCGAAACTATTCTTCAACTCCTCCTTTTTAACTAAGCACGTCCTACAAGGACGACTAGCAAACCCAACCCCCTCCTTGAAACCCCCAAGGTAGCTGGATGCCAATGTATCACCAGTAACAAAGAAAAGGGATCCACGAAATGTTCGTGGTCTTCCGTGAATCATTAACTGCATACCTTGTGGCCGTTCGGGACTTTTAATATCAAGTAGAAATGGTTTTAGTATCTCACTGACACCATATTTTCTGATGTGTACTGTCCTCGCTACAGCTAAAAGGTTTATCGAGTTCAAAGTTGATCGAAATTCTGGATACACATTACCCAAAGACCAGTAGAACAATCCAACCTCATGAACCTTTACTTTCGATCCTAAAGGATTCACAACCTCCACATCATCATAATAAAGAATGATTGATAGTGCGGTTGGTTCTGCGGAGAATACAGGATGATTTTTAAAATGCTCTCCATCTCGAAAGTCTTTAATAGTGTCACCGTTATTCTCCCTCGGATGGTCAACACAACGAAGTACATCATCATTATTGAGAAGCTGTTGCAGTGAGTCTTTGAACGGAACTGTTTGACAAACAATTTCTTTTAAAACTAGGCGTAATGTAGGGGTTCTCTTCCAAACATACGTTTCGGCCATAGTAGTTGCGATTGGTAGAATAATACAGTTTAGTCCTATCAGATACTTATCAAGTAGATGTTTTGTATGTAGGTCTCGAAAGATGTCTCCACTGATATTCGAGAAAATATTGTTGATGTTATTTACATCGTCTTCATTTAGTGTCAACTCCTGAACTAGCCGTCTCTGTAAAATATAAAATCACGAATAACATTATAAAGATGTAGTTAGAGGCAGACTCGTGATAAAACTTCACAGAATTGAACCCGGGTTTCCAATAGTTTGTTGTTGTTTTTATTGACATTGGATATGGAGAATATTTATGATAAATCTAACATTAGCTAATTACACGTTACTGCTAACAAGTTGTCGTAAAGGACTATCCAAGGCAGCAGCTGTGACTAGAATACAACATAACTTAAAAGCTATATTCTCTCGAGTGGCTTGGAATAGATTACCGGGGCCAATACGCTCGCGGCAATGATATTAAGTGAGGTAAAATGATCGGGCAGACATTCGATCGCAAAGGCAAAAATATCGCTAGCCAAATAAGGAATGTGGTAAGACCGTGGACAAATGATCGCTGGACAACAAGTTAAGATAATAGTAGTGATTTATATAACTCACTAAGGTATACAAGTTGTCTTTAGGATATTCCACAATGACTGTCTTGTGCATCACAGTTTCAAAACCGTACCTTTAGGATCAAGTCTCGCTGCTCGACCAAGTCATTCACACCTCCAACAATATTTGTGAGAGACCGTTGAGAAAGAGTTGAAGTTTCACGTGAGTGTAGAAGGAATTTTGCAGAATTCAGTTTCATCTGTTCCTCCATGTCGTGATTCTCTTCAATGTTTGGACCATATTCGATTTGATCTGTTGGAAAAAAGACAATAATAATTAGGGCGAGCGCACGTGCATGAGGACTCGGAACCAATGTCGGAACAACTTTTGTTTGTTATTTTTTTGGGTTGGTGTCCTCTCCACAGACCTAATGATCAGAATACTTATTTTCATTTAGTCTCTATATATATGCCCTGTGTGTAATCCAGCTATTTTAGGGCTATATTGAGTGGTGGTGGATAATGATAATGGTTAGGTCTAGGGTAAGGTTTTAAGTAACCAAAAACCATGCCCTTCAAATTAGTTGATCCATAATATAATTGGCAATTTGAGAGACACCTTGGGCCTACCCTACCTAACCTAAAAACCAAGTCTTGAAAACCTGGACAAAATAACATGGTAGGGCCTACGGCACCGGTAGGACATATTTTGCACCCTCAGTCCTCACCATTCATATTATCCAATCTAATACGCAACTGGATAAATATTCCGTATCCTAAACCGGTCGTATTACAGTGAGGTTGATGATTTTTCAGGTTTATATGTTTTCCCGTGTTGGTCAGGGTTAGGTAGGGTGAGATTTTGTGTTAAATGGGCAACTAAATTGTAATTTTGCCCTGCCCTACTAACCATAACAATTTAGGCCTAGCATAACCCTAAATGAGACTGGTGAAGGATACGGCATTCAACAATAAATTCATTATACGAAGGAAACGTAGGCTATGAACATTATAAGGTACCGGCAACCTTATATGCATAACCAGCTTGTAAGGATCAAACCTCAGATTACCTGACAAACCAACCAATAGACCTATCAACCATCAACTAATATAACCCCGGAAAAAACAATCGGCGTGGCTTAGGCCTGTACCATTGAGTATATTGTTGCTTGTACGGTAAATTTACCTGCAACTGGAATCTTACCTATTTCTTCGAGAGCATTTTCAGCGATTACTCCGTCATCTGGACCTGCCACAAGTTCACGAGCATCTTCTGCTTGATCAGCACGAGGATGCTTTCTTCGTGTATGACTACAATAAGTAATCCACGAATCATACGTGGCTCCACATATACCACAGCGAACCCGAAAGTTTGGATCAAAACGATGATTTCTGACCGTGTGTCTTAATATTTCTTGTTGGTCATTGCAAGAAAAATAACACATATGGCACTTGATGCGAGGTAGAATTGGTGCATCCATTTGAAGTCTTACAAAGCCTTGGCCTAGTAGGCCTACACCAAAAATAGACCTGGAACAAAGAATAGGCCTAGGCCTAGGCCCAAGCTCTGCTGTGTTTATATAAGACTAGGCCTGCACGAAAGCCCGAAGCTAAAAGTTGAATGTGGACCTATTCTATTGTCAAAGGTTACTGCCTTACAACATACTTTTTCTATATCTATATTGACCCGATGTCACAAATAATTCACCTCAACACAAAGCCTGACATTTGGAATCAACGTGCAGCAGCAGTTGCAAGTGTAAAGCGTGCTACTAAATAATATCCATACGGGCAAATGCTTACGGGATAAGTTTTGATTGTTGTTGGTAGGTCTGAATTGTGACACATAACCAAACATTCATGAAATTACACAATTCCTAGGATTTGTCATTGTTGAAGGAGTCACATATATATTTTGGTGTATTCGAAACATAATTATAATATAATAAGTCGTTAATAATATTTATCTGAATATGCACTTATATATATTAGGTATTTTCTATCTATTGCACCAAGTGGGTGTTCAACAGAATTTATTCTCGTGTAGAGGAGTCACTATAATGAAGTAATCGAATAACCATATAATATTTGCGAACAACAATCATTTAATTTTATCAAATGAAAAAAAATGTCATACAAAGACTGATAATTGTTTCACCCCATTAACAGCTAGGTTATTTGTACCCCAACTACAGCTAGGTTATTTGAGGATGGAGAAAGTTTTTTCTAAAGCAATATTCAGTTTACAACATTTTTGTTATTGATTCAGTGAATTTTCGACTTTTCATATTTTCCTTTTTTTTAAATAATCTCACTGAAACTTTAAAAAATGTACAACACTCATGAATACCCGAAACTATTAGATACATCTGACCCAGATAATCACGATGATTTTGTTTTAAATTACCTGCGGGAAAAAAGTCAGAGGTACCAACCCAAAACAAAGTTGGGGTGATACTCAACTTGGTTATACTTGGAATCTTTTCGTGGACAAAATATAAATTATCTGATATACATTTTTAATTGCTATTTAACTTACAATGGAACACATGGAACGCTGTAAAACTAAACATGTAGAAAAACATGACTTGTAAAATATAAAGAAATATACTTTTATATGTTGGCTAAAGACTACACTAGCGCCAGAAAAGGGTCTTGCGGAACTGTCCACTATTCTGTTGCTTTTCTGTTTGCATCAACAACCTCCGCTGACGCCGACTCCATTTTAGCCAGTGCACGTGCAGTGTTTCGTTTGTATTTTTAACTTGAGCTCTCATCATGACATCGTCAAGTACCGGTAATAAGACTATTTTAATTAAATTCGGTGACAGAAAGAAAAAGGTCCTGTTGCCAGTGCTAAGTGACATTTCGGATGCTGAGTATTTGAAAAATGCATTCACATCTACGTCGTCGGTGAACGACCCACATTTGCAGGAAATGTTGACTGCAAACCACGTCATCTTTCAACTAAAAGACAATGATTTGGAGGAATGGGTCGACATCGACGAATCTGATGTGATTCCTCATGCGGCAATCGTTATGGCTGTGTTTGCGCCCAAGAATAGGCCCATACCGGTACGAACAGTGTGCTCAGAACAAGAACCAAGCCTAGGCCCAGCCCTAGATGTAATGAATTTGTCATTCATATTGGCCGATGATGAAGGTAAGATTGTAATGACTGCATTTTTCCTCCTTTTTCAGTTTTAGCCTGTGATTTTATATCACAACTACCCTTAAACTAGCCTCCAAGTTGGATTATGCTCAAGGCGTGGGCCTATGTCGAGGGCCAAACTATATTCCGTGGGCCCATGCCTAGACCAGGCCTATGGCCACCATTAACGTAGGCCTAACAATGGTCTTCAACCTGAGACCATTTGCTCAAAGCTTTCCTCTCATGGTTACGGTCACCGGTAGCGTTCCGCTTTTGCTTGGGCCGAGCTCAATATTACGCAACCTTGCCGCTACTGGTTGTCTTCCCTTTATACAGTTCTTTAAAACACAAGGCCCACAGTTTCAACAAGGCCATGACTCAACACCATCTTGTTGATCTCACCTAGGTACTAATCTGCTAGACCGATAGCCTATACTGGTAGAATAAAGTGGACATTGAATATATGTGAGGTTAAAGCAAATTTATTGTCTCGTAAAGTTCCGGTTGAAGAAAATGAATCCAACGCTATGGACGTCGACGATGTAATGGTAGGCACGCCATTGGAAAACAGAGAGCTATTTGTAGATGAGGCATCAATTACTCCGTCCTCGAAGCATTCTCCGTCCTCCGAGTACTCTGCAAGCTCGTCAGCTAAGGTAAGCCTACACTGCAATTTTTTGGCCTGAATTGTCCTCCGCGCCATGTTTCGTGAATAGTAAAATTGTGTTTTTAAAATTGATCGAATATATAGGCCTAGGCCTGGATAAATATTGATTCAATAAATAGGCCTGAATAAATTGAATACTTAGGTGGGTTCCAGGTAGTTCAACTGATTTTCATTAGGCCTACTTTTCATTCTCACCATCCCTCATTTCATTACTATGGCGCTTGAGGCCAATAGTTATAATTGGACTTATAGTACGGTAGGCCTACTTTAACGTCGACTTATAGTTGACTTGAGTTATAGGTAACGGTCATCATTTATTCAAAGTTCAATCACCTAGTGAATCAGGATTTCTGATTGTTGATAAATTTCTGTTCAAATATCTTCCAGTTAACTAGTTTATTACAAAAATTCTCATTCAATTTCTGACTGTTCACGAAAGATTCAAATCGTACTCATCCTGCCGAATTAGTGGAACCAACATTCGTTGCCAAGGTGCTGCATGGTTTCAAGGGACTTTGAGATTTGCAGTTGGCATTTCTGATCAATGTTGTGTTTGTGTTGCCAAGACAACAGCTAAGAATATTCACATAAAATAATAAAATTCTGAAGTGACAAGTTATGAGCTATGTTGAATTATCAAAATGTAGGATTTTTGATGACTTGTATTTTTTAACCACATTACCACTCACTATATTGTACAAAATATGGATAAAAATGAGAATTGTTTTAGTTTTTCTTCACCGTCGTTATGTGTGTTGCCGATACACAGCCTAAAAATGTAGTGGCATCAAGTGTTGTCTAGGGCCATGCAGACCAAAAAGAAATTGTGTCTATTTTTCATAATTGGTACCGAGGCTGTAGGTGTTCTTAATGTCCAGGGCATCTTTTATTACAACAATTTCTTCGATGGCTCAAGGTAATATGGCCAACACGATAATGCCTGTAAACCAACCATAATTATATTTAATATTTATACATGTTGTTTTAGATTTCCGAAAGTTTAAAATACCCCACACCGCTACCAAACTTGAGCACATCCCTCAAGAATCAGGTGGTGAAGCTCGGAGGAATTTTGAGGAATATGGACCGTTTCGTGAGAGAATGCTCGTACCACCTAGAGAGCATAGACCCATTTCCATCACGATATGGGAACTACGCAAGGACGATTGTGGAGGCATATCCAGAATTGAAGGATCGGCACAATTTGTTGAAGCCATGGGTATGATACATGTTGATCTCATTTCATAGTATTGATACTTGGTAGCTAGGCGTATATATACATATTATATGCCTTCGTGTAGGCCCTTGTTAATTATTACTCGTAGCGCCGTGACTATGTCAAACTATATAACTGAAACGAGTAGCTAGCTCACTGAACCATCATTCAGGAGACCAGGGTTCGATTCCTGTCATGGTCGACCATTCGGACAGGGGTTTTTCGAGGTTCGTCTCTGTCATTCAGGTCAATACGGGGGTGGTTCCTTACACACAACAATAGGCCACAACCGACTCCCTTCTCCCTAACTCAAAACACGAAGAATTACCTTTTGTCTCATCATCTTATACGTCGTAAATCGTCTCCAATAAATCTTAGTCATCAGTACAGTCCATCGTTGAAACAAATATAAATGAAAAAATCAAATTATATTTCCGATGATGCCTATTATCAATTGATTTGCAAGTTATCGGTTACTTATCATTTTTATTAGTCGTAAAATGATCGATTGTTTATCATCATTGAATGTAATTAATCAATGACACATTTGACATCGTACGGAAATTGTAATTCAAACCATTGACGCTGTTGCTATTATACTTGCAGATGTCATTTCGTAAGCAACTGTCTTCTTGTATACGAAACCGAAGAAATTATAACAAAACCAAAGGGAATCACGCACCTGCCCGGAAACGCTTGTTGAGTGCTGCATCACCATCCATTCTGATGCCGTCTTCGAGCACACCATTGTAAGTTTACATAAACCGTTACTATTCCTTGCATACATATATATATATATACAGTACAACCTCGATAGTACGGCGTTGAGGGGCGCCAGCTAAAACATCGTTTATCGCGATTGTCGTTATAAGTGAATATATTACTTACTTGGTTTCAAAATATGGATGGAAGTCAGGAAAATTTATTACAATGAGATGTTGTCATTAATAATTACATTTTTGTTGTGGTCAATTCGGTAATATCTAACAAGAATAATAATTTAACTAGGAAACTGGGTATAATTATTGACTGTATAAGTCACACTATTGATCGCACCCCCGTTGAAGTCGCACTCGCGCATAAGTTGCACCCGAGAAGCTGAAAGTTGACGTTCTTTCACAGGTACCTGCGGACTATAATCGCATGCAAGGTACCGTATTGTCCCGAATATAAGCCGAGGGTCTTTCTCGAAATTGCGAGTCCAAAAGTCACCCTCGGCTTACATGCAGATCTCGTCCTAACAACAGTCAAAAACACGTTTTTCACTTAATAAAATTGGACGTACGACTTGTGCACACTCTTAACAACAGAATCAACTCGAAACTGCAAATATTGCTCTAAAAACACGTTTAATGAATGTTTTATTATGAAGAAGCATGATTTTCCCAATTTCCATCATTTTTATTTGACGCGTAGTAATGATCATAGGCACGTTGAGCTTTTATCTGCATTTTCTTGTCAGACTTTGACGAATAGGCGGGTCATATGACGATTGCGCGTCATCGGCACTAGCCGAGTACACAGATCGTAAGGCCCCTCTCAGCGGTTTCTCACGCGCGCAATACAATATGGACTAAATTCTAACTCGGAAGTGTGATGATTTACGTCGAAAAGGAGAGAAACTCTTTTTCCAATTGTTGATTCAAGAGTTTGGGGTTCGGCTTATATTCGGGACAATACGGTACTTTCCCACAATAACATTGAATTCAAGTGTTATGTATTGTTAAATAAAATGAACATTTACTCGTCGTACGATTTGCATTTTTTGTATCATACTGTTGGTACAATGTACCACTAACAGCAGGCCGTGTAGCAATTATTTTTCATGTTTCAGGGAAAATGAAGAACCGGTAGTAAATGCAGAGGATGACATGGCGGCCATTTTGGTAGAACTCAAAAAGAAAAAGGGCGACACCAAGCATGTTCGCCAGCTTCTTTCTGCGACCACATCTATTCGCCGGGAGTGGGTAGCGAAGGAAGCTAAAAACATCACCCATATTCTGGAGGAATACCCCCATCTACACATTTCTGAGCTGGTGAGTGTAAAAATGTATGAATAATTGTACTGTATGTGTATTTGAAACTCTGAACTTGACAAAATATTATAAAATAGTTTTACCCAAGTGATCACTGTGCTATGAAGTGTTCGTTTCCCTTAGCTTTATTGGCATTTCTTCCAACGTAAGATGTTCTAGAAATGTAGACTTACAGGTTGTCCTCTGTATGCCATATATTCCTATATTCAAATTCAACAATAGTCTCTTTTGAGAGTTATCTATGATGGGACGAGCGGGTCGGCTTCCACCCGGCTGGATTCATTCGGGCTGTTTCGTGAGGGTTCGGCTACTTGATCGGAGTAGATTGGACCAGAGACGAGTAGATTGTTCAGTTTATTATTATTGTTCGCTTAACGACCCCACCAATAGCTAGTTTATACGGGGGTACGAATGAGCAGGTGATTATGAAACTATGAAGTAATGATATAAGTGAAAGGACGTTAACAAAAACGCATGCCTTATGCGGGACTCGAACCCACGCCCGACTGTGTCTTCAGTTTTCGAAGCGATGCCTCAGCTGACTTAGCTACCGAGGGCGGCTAGAGTGTTCAGATATGTTTATAACTCAGTGGTTGTGTCTAATCGGCTGAAGCGGAATGATGCCTGTCTTGAAAGCCGGCAATCGGGGTTGACACCCACGCCTCCCTTCTTTTTAATTGGGGTACTTTTCAATAGTTATATGAATGCTTTTGGCCACAGGTTATGGGTCGTCAAGATTTTTTTTCTAAACCGATATTGTTCAGCGATCGATATTGGAATCATTCTTTATGAAGGAACGCACAGGAAGCCGAACCCTCCCGAATGAATCCGGCCAGGTGGAAACCGACCTTTCATATGATGGGTTGATGCTTCAATGTTGAGAATATTTCGTTCAGTGTATCTGTACTTTAATAGATGCCATATTTTATTCCAGTTCATGGAGGATTACTTTCTGACCTTCAATAAAAAGGCAGAAGAAATCCGCGGCCAATTTGAGCTGTGTGCCGATCGTCTGGCGCTGCTATTCGAGTCAGAGGATGCAAGTGCAGTGGGGCGCCTGCGGTTATTCGAGAGGGTGGAAGAGGCCCTCATGCCAAAAAACATCAGAAAAATGAAGGCCAAGCGTGCCTTGACAATTGCCCAGGTAAATATTGATTTTATTGCGTAGGCTAGGCATTTTACTCTCCTTGTTTAATCAACAACTTGTGATATTATCAACATGACTGTTACTCGCTCAACAACAGCTGGGTTATTGGGGTTACGAATGGGCAGACGATGGAATGATTTTTTACAAAAGTGCATGTCTCATGCGGGATTCAAGTCCGTGCACGACTTGACTTCAGTTTCAAAAGCAGAGAATAACACTGGCAGTTTTAACTGCTATCTTCTGTTAATAGTCTCATGCCCTATCTGACAGAATGTTGTTGCTTATCAGTATTAACACAGTGTTTCTTCTTTAAACAGGCAGGCGTAAACGACGAAGAGCTGAAGTCAGCAGAATCACAGGCACCATGTATAGTTGCCTACATCAATGGCAACGACGTGGTGAGTGTGGCGCTGCTGGCAGAAGGGAGCGTCGTCTTCATTGCCAATGAAGTGCAGTCCGGGGATGCCATCTGCATGCTGATTGCGTCGTTCTTCGTGCTACACTGCAGTTACCCGAAGGCGTACGAGGCCTTCCTACATTTTCTGGAGAACGAGATACTCCGCCAGAACTCGCCTTATTCCCCCACGCCAATAGTCTATTCGCGGTTCTTGAAAAAATATGGGGTTCACTGTACCGAACATTCAAACTAATTCAAATTACTATTTTTTTTATTATTTTTTTTTAAATGACCTAGTGGGTAGGCCTAGTATAGAATATCCTACAGTTGAAAAATTCCTCCTGTTGCAGTGGGTTTTTTTAACAAACCTACATTGTTGTATATTGTACGTACATACATTCAATTTTAATGACCAAATCATGCTATAATACCAAACTGTTTGCGAATAATCAGGTATTCTAGAAAGTGTAGGGCCTATAGACTCTATAGTAGAACCACTACAGCCAATCTTCTGTAATTTTCATTATGTGATTTTATAATTTTACCATATTGAATAATTTAAATAAAACTTTTGATGTATGGTAACAAAAATGTCTATTTATGTAATTTCAAACACCTTCTTCCATATTAATTAATTCCAAACATAAATTTGTGTGTTAATATTCCAAACACTATTTAGGGTTTGACTTTTTCAAACACTTTCTCTATGTGTGAAAACCAAACACCTTGACTTTTTCCAAACACTTTTAAATGTGTGAAAAATATCAAACGCTTTTTTGTAACTAGAACTTGCATGCAAACACTTGCTCTGAAAAGTGTTTGAAAGTCAAACACATCGTTTTAACAGTGATATTCATACATCGTAAGTTGGTGATTAAAATGATTAAATAATGGGGTGGTGATTAATCAATATCAACAATTTTGTCCATCATCGAAGAATGATAAACGAATAAATATACTTCCGTCCAACATAGCCGTTGCAACGGGCATGTACGCGACGGAATCACATCAATTTTCTAAATAGCTCAACACTTTTTCAACAAAACAATGTTTTTTAAATATCATTGAAGGACATCAAGTGAATGATATGTGATAACTGACTGGTACGTGGTACATGATATTGGTACATTAAAAACAAAATCTGTTAATCTCACGTTTTTCCGAGTATAGGCTTACCTTTTAATTTCTTTTATGACCTTGACGAATTTTCCCCCGTTTTACTCGAGTCTTATTTCGCACCTAAAGCCCCGTTTACACGGTTCAATTTTTCATCAAATTACTTGTATTTCATATGGAGTGAAAGAAATTTGATCGTGAAAACGCAAACATTGAACGAAAACTATTGAGCGAAAGTATTGTATTTCATATTGACGTTCAATACTTTTCGTTTAGGACAGGTTCTAATTTCATCACATATAGAATGAAAACTGGCCAATCACAGCTCACCATTCTTGTGACGTATCGTTCTTTGGTATCACTAGTTAAAATGGCTGCCAGCAAAACACCGTGGACGCGAGATGTAGAGCCATGTCTGTACGTCGTGACCTCTCCCGACTATCATGACAGGTAATTACAGTTTCAACTCATCAACATTCCATGTGTACATAATGAAAGTAGTAATATTATCCATGCAATTGGTCATGTATAACCCTACTTTTCACCTGCGAACTCGGTAGGCCTACAAACAACAACTTTCTGCAATTCATATTTCTAGCAATAACTTATTACTTTTTCAGGCCTCAATTGCGTATTTACATACATTATTGACATTACAGGAATACACGCCAGTTTGCCTTGGAGAAGATCGCCAGCAAATGTGTGATGTTCGACCAGGAACAACATCAGCTGACGGAAAGGCAAAATGTAATGGGCCGAGGACCCAATACCTCGGTGCGATAGCCAGCGATAAAGCATCAAGAAAGAGCGGGTGTGGCACCGACAGTGTCGTCAAACCATCACTGTGGAGTTTTCCCGGCCATTCAACGGCACCCACTCGACCGAGACGGTCCGAACTTGGTCTGGACCCTCACTCCAGACCTTATCGCCATGGGTGACCCTGCTGGGAGCAAATGAATTGCTCCCGACGATAGCTCTGGAGATCACGGGGCCACGCAAGCCTCCACACCACGTCAAGGTGTTCGGATCCTTCGAGGGGGTATTCCAGAATTTGAGAATGTATTGTAATTCTCAATGAAACATATCTTTCTATGGAAATTGAATTTCACTAGATCATGTAACATCAATCATGAGTTATGATTGAATTGAAAAGAATTGATTGAAAAGAAATGGGATTAAATTATTAATACGTTGGTACTAGTGACCAATTTTACGACACTAGCGCCAAACACTACGAGTTGCGCTACGCTACGCTCCCACTACATGTTTGTTTACTCGGTCACTACCACGCGGACTCCCGAAGCCGATAGGTCGACTTATTCTAAAGCTTGAATAAACGCGATGTTCGCACACGTTCGTTTTTGTGACGACTCGAAATTCGACATTGTGCCGGTGGGAGACATCAAATCCAAATTTGATCCAACGGACTTCGATCGGAGTAGGAAACACTCGGTAATGTGGTTTAATCCAACCACGAAGGAGAAAGAGGGGCCATTTCGGGCCCTCATTTTAAGAGTTGCAGGTAAGAAAATATTCCGTGTTACTGCATCTGCTTTGCATAGACCTATAAACTAGGTATATGTAGTAGTTTAAAAACTGAGTTCTAGGCCTAGCCTTGTCGTGTGGTGTAAATTCATAGCACATAAGCCTATACTATAGGCATAGGCCTACACAGCATGGTCAGCACATGGTGCATCCTAGGCCTAGGTGGCCAAAGGCCGTCATTTTGTGGTTAGTTTCATTAATTGGGTCGGAAGTCACTCAACTTCATGTGTTCAGTCGTGCTTGGTATTATTTACAAAATGGTGTACGGTCAACCCTTGTTTTTTCTTCACGAACACAAAAGAAAGAGTCATCGCAGTTTCTTGTATATTATTTGACATTGGCCTATGCCGAATATAGGCCTACTAATCCAGCCCGCAACATTAGCTTCACCGTATAAAATATCGGTTACACAAGTCTTAGTTTGCTTCAAGACAGCATTAGGCCTAGTAAATACTACAATGATAATTATCTTGAACAATTCTTACCATAATTACTTGGAAACAAATTATTGTCATTTGTGAATGTTATGCTTCTGCGTACACTAATCTTTATTCTGTTAGATTCCAGGGCTGAACTCGAGGCTTTAAACGAGGCCGGCAAGGGGAAGCGTGTGCGCCTACCAAACATGGATAACATTTACAGTCCCGGCCCCAATTCATCGGATGATGAAAGACCAGACGATCCTCTGCCGATGGGTATCTTGCGGCTATTGATATTATGTAATTAGGCTACTGTGTTCGCAGTTGTAAGATGACAGTGGAGATATGAAAATTGAACTTTCCATTTAAATACAGCTAATAATATTTTTTATACGGGGCAAATTTGGCCCAAAAACTACGTATGGTATACAGATATGAAATGACTTGGTGTGTTTAGAGGATTAATATGTGATTTGGCTAAAAGGTAAAGAAAGAACAGCAGCTTACCGAGGTTCACAAGAAGATAAGATACGCATACGTATGGTCTACTTGTAAACGTTGGTAAGCTGCTGTTCTCTCTTTCCCTTTTACCTGATTCATGTATACAGAGCTAAGTTAGATAGGTCCACGTGGCAAGAAAAAGTTTCATGTTGATCAGTCCAATGGTGCAACCTGTACAGTGCGTACGAACAAACAAAAACTCAAGACAAAGCCCCGTAAGAGTAGGATGGAGGTCTTCGTTATCGCTCATCTAATTATTCAGTGAACTAACGCCTACACACATTAAAGTCGTCAGTTATAATTATTAAGTACTGAAATTGGATCCATGAGTGGAGGGAAAAAGTATTGTAAATTATGTAGCTTAAGCCTAAAAATATATGTAGGGCCTACAGGAGAGAAAATAAAATATGAAAAGATAAGATAGGTCTAAAATGAGCAATAAGCATTTAAATGACAGTAGGCAATAGAGACAGAGGAATAATAATATACGGTGGGATGGAAGGAACTTTTCTAGTGTGTAGACACTAGAAAGGCTATCAGACTGGATCGGAAGGTTGCATGACAGGTCGAATTGGTTATGTGTAGGCTGAACGGTGTTTAGTGTAAAGATGAAGCGGGCTGCAAGGGAAGAGAGTGCACTTGTGCGTTAGGCGTTGCTGTTTCTGGATGAGTGGTTGTGGGGGTAGCATTTGGGTGGTTTCGAGCAAAAGTCGCGACACTAATGTGCAATCTGGATGGGTGTGGGTTAGGATTTGTATGTGTGTGAAGTGAGACTTGCAGACCTGTTTTCCGGCTAGAGGTGCCAGATATTATGATGATGCGTTTGACTTGAGGACAAGTGCCCTAACAGAGGACGCCACACGATAGGTGGGCAGTGAAGATAAGCATGGTGGACAAGCTTCAGGGAATGGGAGTAGACAATCGAGAACTAAATCAAAGAAGAACCATTTCAAATATTTAAAACAGGGGTTGATATCTATGGACCGGTATAGGCACCGAGTTTAGCCGGTGAGGGCGCAGCGAGCGGTGCATTACGCGAAGTCTGGTGGCAGTTTTGATCATTTGTTGACGGCTTACACAAGTTTTATAAGATGGACGACCATGCACCTTCAAACACTTTGATTATTAAATATGGCTTTAAATCAATTACGGCGGGTTATAAATCAGGCCAGTCCTTCGAAAAAGGAGAAAAACTCTTTCAAGCGGGACATGTGCACAGTTTGTGTGAAATTCGGGATGGAGCCGAGAGCTTCATCACAGCCAAAGTGGTGCGGCAAACTTCTGTTAGTTTGCCACCATATGATGTTCGGATCGAGGTAGGTTCAATTTTTTTGTCTGTTTGTAAGTGTAATGCAATCATACACTAATGGGTTTAGTATGCCCAGAGTAAACTAGGTCTAACCCCGTCCATAAAGCTCTACTTTGGCTAATGACTGATTGTAACTGTAGGCCTAGGTCCAATCCTATAAGCTAGGCCTATGGCAAAGTGCTAGGCCTCGATATTTAAGACCCCTAAACGTATTAAGATACTTTTAAAAGTAGGTCCAAAAGCATGAGTTAAAATAATATAATTTGTATTAAAATATGCATAAGCTGTAAGGTACCTAGGGCCTAGTAGGTGATTATCTTTGCCTTGAAAATACACCTTAACCTCACTTAGGCCTATTCCTCCACCAATTTGTAACAATAATAAATGTTTCAGTGTTTCAAGAAGGTATTATAAGCTCGGTGGATGCGAAGTACGAACAACTGCTCTCAATAGCGTTGTCTCGAATGAAGATCCCAACACGTATTATAATAGGAGTGCAAGCAATATGCCTATTGTTTTACACTCAACGCACATCACTCACATGCTCATCAACAAGCTATGAGGTGCCAAGAGAGAACTGATTTCTAGATGCAGTGACTTCATTTGGCGTAGGTATATACTATACTACATTAAATGTAGACATATTAGAAATGGTTTTACCACTCGGTAGGCTAGTTAAATTTCCATATGTACCTGCTGTCATTACATGGTTGAAATCTTGACCAATACCCATAACACTTGAAAAAGATGACCTACAATAACCGGATCCTTCCCATTGTCCAAGACACCTTCATCTCATCATCCATCCGATGCCATTAGATCCTCGTTATCATAACAGTGCGTTGTTAAACCCAATATAAATAGAATAAAAATAAATTAATCAATGTTTCTAACGTTTTAGCTTAGCTGTGACCGCATTGCCGTGCGACGAGTGTGTACGTGTGTAGCGGGGCCTGGAAGTGTATGTAAACACATAGGCTCTGTGATAACTGCTATCAATGCACACTCAGGATTATCCAAGACTGATTTGCCTCAAGTTTGGGGTAAGCCATCCACCCTGAAAGCCTTACGAGAAGAATACGCCCATGGAAAATCCATAGACCAAATGTACCCTGCCGCTAAAAGAATAAAAGTGAATCCACTGTCCCCAATACAAATTTCAAGCGATCTATTTAGGTCTATCCCGTCCGCTTTGAGATTTATGCAAGAAGCGGAGGAAAGGAGTGAGAGCGAGGACATTGTTTCCCATATCTTTGACTCACTGCTGGATGACGTGGTTATGCTCAGCAACCTAAAAAAGTGGCAAAATGCCATATGGCAAATTGTCGACCTTCAGTTCCAGTCCCAGGACATAGGCAATGGTTGGCGAAACATATCAGTGTTTTGTAAAATCTATCAGGAAAGTGTATTAATAAGCCCAGAAGGCATAGTTGATCTGGCCTTAGAAACTGTAACGCAGAGTCTAAATGACACGTGGAAAGCGGCAAGAGCCGTGCGCATATCTGCCAGCTCCAGGGCCCACAGAATAAAAACAAGGGTCAAGGACGAGACACAATTAGCAGATCAGTTTCTTGCTGTGAAGCCGTTCAGAGGGAATGCTGCCACAAGATATGGTCTGAAGATGGAGGCGCGAGCTATCCAAGCATACGAGGATTCGATTCGTACTGATAAATTGGTCGAGGTAAGACAGTGGTTTTACAAGAAGTACTTGTTTCTGACACTAGCTTCCTTTTAGTAAACCCTCAACTGACCGTACTTCTATTATTTACACCGTTGTCGATTATGTTCAGTCCCTCTTATAGGTCACAGTGATGTGTAACATTAGAAAAAACATTCATCCGTGAATAGGTTTCTACAGCATTTCCAATAGGTACATCGACTAGTGCTAGTTCCGCCTGATCAACTGATGGTATAAATATGTGTGCCTTTTTACCACGGATTATGATTGTGTTTTGCAGGTGGTCCAGTGTGGTGTGGTAGTACGAGAGTCGCAGCCGTGGCTATGCGCCAGTCCAGATGGGGTCGTCATAGAGGATGGGATTGCTACGAAATTGATTGAAGTGAAGTGCCCACATATTTGCGAGAACAAAAAAATTATTAACGACGACGGATCTGTCAATGTGAAGTAGCTGGTAAATTGCGAAGGTGTAGTTTCTCTAAAGAAATCCTACATATATTTCACGCAGATACAAATGCAACTTTATGTTACCGGAATCGATACATGTGACTTTATTGTGTATTCGGCAGCACAAACCGTTATTATTACTGTAGTCCGTGACAGTGACTTCTTGCAGAAAGTTGTGCCAAAAATTGAAAATTTCTATTTTGATGTTTTTTTACCAAAATTACGTCTGTTGAATATGTAGAATTATTAGATTTTTGGATATGAGAGAGATTATTAGACATGTAGGACTAGAAATTAAAATAATCACATCTGTCGTATATATTTGTGGGAATAGGCGTAGATCGAGTCGAGTTAGTCGAGTATTTTGCCAATTTCAATTATTGTGCCATGCAAGTTGATCAGAGGTGAATTGTCAAATCTGTTGTGTGATAATCCTGCTGTATTTGTAGAAATACAGTAGTTTTCTGTGATTTGTATATATTTGTAGAATTATATTAGTTTACCAATGACGTGAGACTGAACTCGAGAAAGGTGCTAGCTAAGTATTGTGCTAAGTGAGACTGAAGTGTTGACTGAATTGTATATTAAAATGCATACAAATGGAAAATGAATAACAATATTAATGATAGACCCAACGCTGTTTACGTGTTTCAATTCTTGTATGTAAACTTGTATGTAAAACTCCAGCCTATGTTCAATTACCTCACTGTTTCATGATACACGCCAACTTTGGCCTGTGGTTTTCATTTATAAGGTTAAATTAAATACAGTTGTGGTGTTTTTCAAGCTTTTATGTTTATTAGACATTGTTAATATTGTTTCAATCAATTCAATTTATATTAAAATTGATTAGAAAGGATTGTACCATAGCAGTACATGGTTGTTATGAATAATGAATGTCTGTGCAATAAATAGAAAAAATAATCAGAAGATGCATAATTATGTCCAGATAATATGAAAGCTACAGTAATTAATTAACCCTTAATAATGGGTGCCTGTAAGTTTGCAAGCACACAGCACATTCTTACAATGTCATCACTGTACGGAAATAGTTCCACGGGTACTTTTTGCAGAATGTTGTAGATCTTGACTCGTTGTATCATTCTTTCTACATGAATTCTAACGCTAGCCACTCGATAGGTTTCTTCAACTTCTCGCTCCGAGAAACTTCCATTGTGGAGAAACGGTGGCATGACAATAACCACATGCCTATCTTCTAGCGTAGTTTTTATTCCCGGAAAACCTTCATCAGCCATAACTTCATCTCCAGGCTCTAGCAAATCTAGCAGTTTACTATCAACAGTTATAGAACTGTCACTGCAACGACCGCCATAGCATTTGGAAATAAAACTAACCAAACCACTTGGAGTTATCCCAATTAAGAATTTCATTGTGTAATTACTCTTGTAATGGGAATACATGAAAATACGATGATCCACTTCTTTTGGTTGCTCAACTCGAATTTCTGAACAATCAATTATCACGCGGCAATTTGGGTAGTTGGCTTTAAATTCTTTCGGCATTGTACTGACAACAGCTGATCGACTAGGCCAAAACACAAAATTCATTGTTAGTTGTGTCAATTGACACAACACAGTTTTGAATATAGCTGCCACAGTTGTTCGATGTACACCAAACAACACTCGAAGGGATGAGTACGTGAACCCAGTTTTCATTTTCATCAAAAATATGAGGAGCCTATTCTCTTTTGTAACCTTCCGATCATTTGAATTTGGCAAAATCTTTAGAAAAAGAGAAAATACTGCTAAGGTTACGCCTGCCAAATCTAGCATTGCTGTTTCGTCTTCACTAATTGACGTGTATCCATGAAATCCGTTGCATACAAGAAATTGTCCTGGTTGTGGGTCAACAGAATCCCTGGTATTAACGCTGGTCCCCTTTTCAATCATTTGTGGTTTGGGTTGCAGGATGGGCCTAGGCTCACACATTGGTTCAGGTTTTTCGGTTTCTTGACTAAACTGAGCGACAGATGCTACAGGAATGACGAATAGATCTGTTTGCGTAGAAGCATCTCTAAACTTCGTTTCGCTCACATTGTCTGTGTCATACGAAATCGCCTGTTCTATATGCCTATTCTCCTCAACCGGTGTTACGCTTAGGCCGTCAATACTTTCAGTGTCCTCGCATGGGCCTATTCTACGTCGTTTTGCTCTCTTTATCACCCGGTCATGCCTATTCAATTGATTTTCAGTTAATGGGGTTTTCTTGTATTCTTGTGGAAAGATTGTTGGCAAATACGAAGGATTCATGGGATGATCAGATCTCTTGTTACCAACAAAGTGAGCACTACAGACTCGCGAACTTGGTGTTGGTGTCCACCGTGATCCATCGGAGCTGCAATAATAAATTAGAACAATAATGAATAATAACAACGTATGTACGCCTAAGCCTTAGAAATCTTCTAGGCTTAAAACATGAAATTAATTTCCCATGAGCATGAATTTTTTTCATGAAACTTGGGCTAAACAATAATTATGAGATAGGTTCACAGAGAACTAGGGCCTAGGCATTAAGTATATAAAGACTATATACTTAATGGCCTAGGCCTAGCCTTCAATTTGATGGTAGAAAATAAGTTTCTCATTTAATTTGTGTTGCGGTAGGCCTACTAATTTACTCAATATGAAATTATAACTACGAGTAGGGTTATTCATAGGCCTACGCCCAGGTTATAAATGAAGATATATAGGTATAACTGCCTACAGACTTACTTTTTCCGATTGACAGCTTGGATCCATTTCTCACGTTTCTCCAATTCCCATAAACGTTTACCAGGAAAACAGTAAAAATGTATGTCTGTGGACTTGGACAGTTGGTTTGAGCACCCTACAACACAACAATTAGTTCCCCCCTTTCTCATACGTTGCACATCATTAGATATATCCATTATTATTTCGTTAAGGTTTGAAGGTTCTCAATTGAATTAGCATTGATATCTCCTATCCCGCCATTTATGTGACGCGATCTAATGCCTTGATTTCCCGCTAGTGTCGCAACGTGTACCAACGCTCGGTGCCTATAGAATCAAGTCAATTCTAGTCGAGAGTGAACCTTATCAAATCTAGTGAACTCTAGTCAAAACTAGCTGGATCTTATAGAATCAAGTCAATTCTAGTCGAGAGTGAACCTCATCAAATCTAGTGAACTCTAGTCAAAACTAGCTGGATCTTATAGAATCAAGTCAATTCTAGTCGAAAGTGAACCTCATAAAATCCAGTGAACTCTAGTCAAAGCTAGCTGGATCTTATTGAATCAAGTCAATTCTAGTCGAAAGTGAACCTTATTGAATCCAGTAAACTCTAGTCACAACTAGCTGGATCTTATTGAAGCAAGTCATTACTAGTCATTTATGACCTGTGCAGTCATGTCAATTCTAGTTGATTCTTGTTATCAAGTTGACTAGCACAGGCTACAAACCAAGTTCAAACTAATCAAATCTGGTCTCCAATTTCTTGTCAAATCTAGTCAATATTTCACTAGAAATGATGACCAGGATAGCACTGTCAAAGATACTTTCTTCTCCCTTCAACTCGAGGTAAAAATACTCTTGCACTTGCTCTAGGTTTGTATACACTCTCTTGCACTTTCTGTATTCCTGTTATGTTCTCTCTCACACTTGCTGTAGGCCGTTATGTTCTCTCTTGCACTTGCTGTAGGCCTGTATGTTCTCTCTCACACTTGCTAAAGACATGTATGTTCTCTTTACACTCCCTGTAGGCCTGTTTGTTCTCTCTCGCACTTGCTGTAGGCCGGTATGTTCTCTCTCGCACTTGCTAAAGGCATGTATGTTCTCTTTACACTCCCTGTAGGCCTGTATGTTCTCTCTCACACTTGCTGTAGGCCTGTATGTTCTCTCTCGCACTTGCTGTAGGCCTGTATGTTCTCTCTCGCACTTGCTAAAGGCATGTATGTTCTCTTTACACTCCCTGTAGGCCTGTATGTTCTCTCTCGCACTTGCTGTAGGCCTGTATGTTCTCTCTCGCACTTGCTAAAGGCATGTATGTTCTCTTTACACTCCCTGTAGGCCTGTTTGTTCTCTCTCGCACTTGCTGTAGGCTTGTATGTTCTCTCTCGCACTTGCTAAAGGCATGTATGTTCTCTCTTGCACTTCCTGTAGGCTTGTATGTTCTCTCTTGCACTTGCTGTAGGCCTGTATGTTCTCTCTCGCACTTGCTAAAGGCATGTATGTTCTCTCTTGCACTTCCTGTAGGCTTGTATGTTCTCTCTCGCACTTGCTGTAGGCCTGTATGTTCTCTCTCGCACTTGCTATAGGCCTGTATGTTCTCTCTTGCACTTGCTGTAGGCATGTATGTTCTCTCTCGCACTCGCTAACGGCCTGTATGTTCTCTCTTGCACTTCCTATAGGCTTGTATGTTCTCTCTCGCACTTGTTTTAGGCCGTTATGTTCTCTCTCGCACTTGCTAAAGGCATGTATGTTCTCACTCGCACTTGATATAGGCCTGTATGTTCTCTCTTGCACTTGATATAGGCCTGTATGTTCTTTCTTGCACTTGATATAGGCCTGTATGTTCTCTCTCGCACTTGCTGTAGGCCGTCATGTTCTCTCTTGCACTTTCTGTAGGCCTGTATGTTCTCTCTCGCACTTGCTAAAGGCCTGTATGTTCTCTCTTGCACTTGCTGTAGGCCTGTATGTTCTCTCTTGCACTTGCTGTAGGCCTGTATGTTCTCTCTTGCACTTCCTGTAGGCCTGTATGTTCTCTCTCGCACTTGCTGTAGGCCTGTATGTTCTCTCTCGCACTTGCTAAAGGCATGTATGTTCTCTCTCGCACTTGATATAGGCCTGTATGTTCTCTCTTGCACTTGATATAGGCCTGTATGTTCTCTCTTGCACTTGATATAGGCCTGTATGTTCTCTCTCGCACTTGCTGTAGGCCGTTATGTTCTCTCTTGCACTTCCTGTAGGCCTGTATGTTCTCTCTTGCACTTGCTGTAGGCCTGTATGTTCTCTCTCACACTTGCTAAAGACATGTATGTTCTCTTTACACTCCCTGTAGGCCTGTTTGTTCTCTCTCGCACTTGCTGTAGGCCGGTATGTTCTCTCTCGCACTTGCTAAAGGCATGTATGTTCTCTTTACACTCCCTGTAGGCCTGTATGTTCTCTCTCACACTTGCTGTAGGCCTGTATGTTCTCTCTCGCACTTGCTGTAGGCCTGTATGTTCTCTCTCGCACTTGCTAAAGGCATGTATGTTCTCTTTACACTCCCTGTAGGCCTGTATGTTCTCTCTCGCACTTGCTGTAGGCCTGTATGTTCTCTCTCGCACTTGCTAAAGGCATGTATGTTCTCTTTACACTCCCTGTAGGCCTGTTTGTTCTCTCTCGCACTTGCTGTAGGCTTGTATGTTCTCTCTCGCACTTGCTAAAGGCATGTATGTTCTCTCTTGCACTTCCTGTAGGCTTGTATGTTCTCTCTTGCACTTGCTGTAGGCCTGTATGTTCTCTCTCGCACTTGCTAAAGGCATGTATGTTCTCTCTTGCACTTCCTGTAGGCTTGTATGTTCTCTCTCGCACTTGCTGTAGGCCTGTATGTTCTCTCTCGTACTTGCTATAGGCCTGTATGTTCTCTCTTGCACTTGCTGTAGGCCTGTATGTTCTCTCTCGCACTCGCTAACGGCCTGTATGTTCTCTCTTGCACTTCCTATAGGCTTGTATGTTCTCTCTCGCACTTGTTTTAGGCCGTTATGTTCTCTCTCGCACTTGCTAAAGGCATGTATGTTCTCACTCGCACTTGATATAGGCCTGTATGTTCTCTCTTGCACTTGATATAGGCCTGTATGTTCTTTCTTGCACTTGATATAGGCCTGTATGTTCTCTCTCGCACTTGCTGTAGGCCGTTATGTTCTCTCTTGCACTTTCTGTAGGCCTGTATGTTCTCTCTTGCACTTGCTGTAGGCCTGTATGTTCTCTCTCACACTTGCTAAAGGCATGTATGTTCTCTTTACACTCCCTGTAGGCCTGTTTATTCTCTCTCGCACTTGCTGTAGGCCTGTATGTTCTCTCTCGCACTTGCTAAAGGCATGTATGTTCTCTTTACACTCCCTGTAGGCCTGTATGTTCTCTCTCGCACTTGCTGTAGGCCTGTATGTTCTCTCTCGCACTTGCTAAAGGCATGTATGTTCTCTTTACACTCCCTGTAGGCCTGTATGTTCTCTCTCGCACTTGCTATAGGCCTGTATGTTCTCTCTTGCACTTGCTGTAGGCATGTATGTTCTCTCTCGCACTTGCTATAGGCCTGTATGTTCTCTCTTGCACTTCCTGTAGGCTTGTATGTTCTCTCTCGCACTTGTTGTAGGCCGTTATGTTCTCTCTCGCACTTGCTAAAGGCATGTATGTTCTCTCTTGCACTTCCTGTAGGCCTGTATGTTCTCTGTCGCACTTGCTGTAGGCCTGTATGTTCTCTCTCGTACTTGCTAAAGGCATGTATGTTCTCTCTTGCACTTCCTGTAGGCTTGTATGTTCTCTCTTGCACTTGCTGTAGGCTTGTATGTTCTCTCTTGCACTTCCTGTAGGCTTGTGTGTTCCCACTGTCAGTACTTGCTTTAATTGTAACAATCAACACGCCTTCTTGGAACACCTGTTGATCACGTGTGGCGTCAACCATTCCACGACTGTGAAGTTAGCCCCTCAAGACTTTCAGCCCCTCAAGTAAGTGAGGCTAGCAACAACACGCAAAAACGTATGAATGGGTACCACATTTACGAACAAACGCTAGCTACGGAAACGGAATGGAAACAGTAACTAGGCAACTTGAGTAACGTTGAAGCGAATATGATGCCTATAAAGTCACAATAATAGTCTGAAGATCAAAATTAATGAAGCTTAATTAATTCGCAGGGGCGAAAATGGGGCGGGTAATTTTTTCCAATCGCGGAAATGTATCATCTACCACTCGAGGAACGACAATCCGTGGTCGAATCTGTTTGCCCTAAATCGCAAGTAGGCCATACCGTCGCTGTGAAGTTAGCCCCTAATTAGCATAATCGATTCGATAATATAATTCAATAACTAGGCACGCCAGAAACGTTCCGAAAAATGATTCCAAAAATATTTCTCCACCCGGGCAACATATTGTATTGATCAGAATCGTTTGCCCTGAGATGATTGTAATTAATTACCTGATTGATAACACTAATTAATTCGCAGGGGTCGAAAATGGGGCGGGTAATTTTTTCCAATCGCGGAAATGTATCATCTACCACTCGAGGAACGACAATCCGTGGTCAAATCTGTTTGCCCTAAATCCTAAACGTGCTAATTACTAATTACAAAGGTTAATTAATTCACAGGAAGCGTAATTGACGTTGGAAAATTTTCAAATCAACAATGTCTGGCTCTTTTCACTCGAGGAACGACAATCCGTGGTCGAATCTGTTTGCCCTGAATCGCAAGTAGGCCATACCGTCGCTGTGAAGTTAGCCCCTAATTAGCATAATCGATTCGATAATATAATTCAATAACTAGGCACGCCAGAAACGATCCGAAAAATGTTTCCAAAAATATTTCTCCACCCGGGCAACATATTGTATTGATCAGAATCGTTTGCCCTGAGATGATTGTAATTAATTACCTGATTGATAACACTAATTAATTCGCAGGGGTCGAAAATGGGGCGGGTAATTTTTTCCAATCGCGGAAATGTATCATCTACCACTCGAGGAACGACAATCCGTGGTCAAATCTGTTTGCCCTAAATCCTAAACGTGCTAATAACTAATTACAAAGATTAATTTATTCACAGGAAGCGTAATTGACGTTGGAAAATTTTCAAATCAACAATGTCTGGCTCTTTTCACTCGAGGAACGACAATCCGTGGTCGAATCTGTTTGCCCTAAATCGCAAGTAGGCCATACCGTCGCTGTGAAGTTAGCCCCTAATTAGCATAATCGATTCGATAATATAATTCAATAACTAGGCACGCCAGAAACGATCCGAAAAATGTTTCCAAAAATATTTCTCCACCCGGGCAACATATTGTATTGATCAGAATCGTTTGCCCTGAGATGATTGTAATTAATTACCTGATTGATAACACTAATTAATTCGCAGGGGTCGAAAAGGATTAGATCTCGAGAGAGATGTATCGTAAAGTTAGGATAATGTCAAGTTTGCATTCATACTCACATACACACACACTCATACTAATAAATACATGCATACAAACAGGAACATACACACGAGAGTTGCAACTAAAACTACGATCATCGTCAAGTCAAGTTATATCAAGTTCAAAAGTCCTGCTTTTCTTATGAACTCGAGGACACAGGATACGCTCTGAGTCATCACCAAGGATCCGTGACAAGTCATCCGGCATACGCAGACTCCGGCGCAGACCCCGGAACTTGTCACAGTCGACCAAGAGGTGGTGAACTGTAAGTGGCTCAAGGCACTCCTCACACTCAGGCGGCTCCTCTCTCCTCAGGATGAATCCGTGCGTCAGAAGAGTATGTCCAATGCGCAGGCGGGCAACAACAACCTCCTCTCTGCGGCTTCTTCTACATGACGAGTGCCATGGTCTAACTGTAGATTTGAATACCTTCAGCTTGTTGTTCGTTACAGCATTCCACGACACTTGCCACGCACTCCTCATTTCTCGTTCAAAAAGGTTCTTCAGGTCATTAATATGGAGACGAGAATCAAAGGTAGCTGCAAGAAGAGTAGCCTCCTTCGCCGCCTTGTCAGCTCGCTCATTGCCTGGTATTCCTGCATGCCCTGGCACCCAGCAGAAGACAACCTCGCATCGCTGAGCCGCAAGCTCAGCTAGGAGGGTCTGGATGTCCTGCACAAGATGGTCAGTTGGTGAGAAAACATCCAGGGCTTGCATGGAACTGAGCGAGTCTGTACAAATCAAGAACTTCTTTTGGTTGTGTTGCTTGATATGTTTCAGAGCCTGGAGGATCGCGAACAGTTCAGAACTATAGACGCTACACAAGGAGTTGAGTTTGTATTTGAAACTAGTTGAACCTATAGTGAAGGCACAACCCACCGCATCGTCTGTCTTTGAACCGTCAGTAAATATGAAGACATGGTCAGAAAAAGAGGCGGATAATGGATAAAAATATTGCCTGTAGACAGAGTCGGGTGTGCTTGCTTTAGCGTGCCTTGCCAGCTGGGTGAGGCAGACTGGTCGAGGCACGGTCCAAGGAGCTACCTTGCAGTATCCAGTCGCATACACAGCTGGGAGCTCGCTCAGTGGTCGCCCTAACAGCTCCTTAGCTCGGATAGCTAGTGGTCGTGTAGCTTTATCACGAGTGTTATAGATTCTTTCGTAGGAAGGTCGGAAGATCTTTCCGTACGTAGGATGCTTAGGCTTTCCACTGAGAGCAGATATGAAACAGAACGCAAGATACTGTCTTCTCAGTTCAAGAGGTGGTTCGCCAGCCTCGCAGTACATGCTAATCACAGGACTTGTCCGGAAAGCTCCCAAAGCAAGCCTGATACCAGCATTGTGTACTGTATTTATGGTACTTAAATAAGATGTTCTAGCGGAGGAGTAGACGATACAGCCATAGTCCAGTTTCGAGCGTATCAGTGATCTGTACAAGTTCAGCATGACGGTTCGATCAGCACCCCAGGTAGTGTGACTCAACACTCTCAATAAGTTCGAACTCTGTGTGCACTTTGTTTTCAGTGTCTGAAGGTGCAACTTCCAGTTGAGTTTTTGGTCTAGAGTCATCCCAAGGAACTTGACTGACTCCGAAACTGTGATGGTCGCACCAGATAACATAAGTGAAGGTTGAGGGCTGATACCACGAATGCGATTGAAATCAATGCAGACTGTCTTGGTTGACGAAAACTTGAACCCAGTGCTGTCTCCCCAGCGTTCCAAGCGATCTATAGTAAGTTGGAGCTGGCGCTCTGCCGTACTCAACTTGGCGGACTTATAGAATATAGCGAGGTCGTCGACAAAGAGAGAACAATTCACAGGGCGCTTGATACATGTAGAAATACCATTGATAGCTATGAGGAAAAGTGTACAACTAAGGACAGAACCTTGTGGTACTCCGTTTTCCTGTACGTATGGTGTAGAGAGATGGCTATCAAGGCGAATTCTGAAACGACGATGTGACATGAAGTTCACAACAAATGAGGGAAGATGGCCTCTAATGCCCCATTCGTGTAACGTCCTGAGAATACCGTATCTCCACGTGGTATCATATGCTTTCTTCAGATCGAAGAATACTGAAAGAAGGTGCTGCTTGGAAATAAAGGCATCCTGGATGAGAGATTCTAGTGTAACTAAATGATCTAAGGTCGAACGGTTTCGGCGGAAACCGGACTGTTCGACAGCTATAAGATTTCTAGTTTCCAGGATCCATACAAGTCTCTTGTTCACCATTCTTTCAAGTATCTTGCAGAGGCAACTTGTCAAGGATATCGGTCGATAGCTGGATGCTTGCTTCCGATCCTTGCCAGGCTTAGGAATAGCTATAGTGATGGCTTCTAGCCAGGAGTCGGGAAAATCTTCAGTCAACCAGATTCTGTTGAAGAGTTTCAACATATACTCGACAGCTACGGAAGAGAGGTTCTTGAGCATGGTGTTATGAACTGCGTCTGGGCCAGGAGCAGTGTCGCTAGACTCCTTGATTGCGGACGTCAGTTCCCACAGGTTGAAGGAGTTGTTATACACTTCACCTGTGGGCGCTCTAAAATCGAGACATTTCCTCTCTTCGATAGCTTTTGTTGTCATGAAGGTTGCCGAGTAGTTTTCACAACTCGACACGTACGAGAAATGGTTACCTAAGGCCGTCATAATATCGTCGGAAGAAGTTTCAAGTCGGCCGTTCACCAGAAGACCATTGATACTGGTGTGAACATGTTTACCCGATATCTTTTTAACCTTCTCCCAGACTTTCGAGACAGGTGTTCGGTGGTTTATGGAGGAGACATAGTGCTGCCAGGAGGTCTTCCGTGCCTGCTTGATAACAAGCCTAGCCTTTGCACGAAGCCGTTTGAAAGATATCATGTTGATCTGCGTTGGGCACCTAGTGAAGAACCTAAGCGCTCTCTTGCGGTCTTTAATGGCTTTGGCACAGGCATCGTTCCACCAGGGAACAGGCGTACGACCCTGCTTACCGGATGTCAATGGTATGGAACTCTCAGCGGCACGTACTATGATGTTGGTAACGTAGGTGACCTGGGACTGCACATCAGGAAAAACTTTTCCTTCGTCAAAGATGGCAAGTTCTCTGAAGGTGCACCAATCTGCACGCTGGAGTTTCCATTTCCTATGTCTGGTGTTGTTATTAGCAGGAGTGTTAGTCTCGATGACAATCGGGAAGTGATCGCTCCCGCACAGATCAGGATACACTCTCCAATCAAAATCAAGAGAGACTGATGGAGAGCAAACCGTCAGGTCAATCATGGAAGTGGACCCGCTGGCAACACTGAGGTGAGTGGCAGATCCATCATTCAGGAGAGTAAGGTCATTGGTGTCCAGAAAGCTCTCAATTACTCCACCTCTAGCGTCATTTGCCACACTTCCCCACAGGACGTTGTGGGCATTGAAGTCCCCCGTGATTATGATGGGGGCTGGCAGTTGCGCTAGAAGGTGGTCCAAGTCTCGCATGTGCACTCTATCAGCGGGTGGAAGGTAGAGGTTGCAGATAGTTCGAGGGCTAGGGAAAAGCACTCTGACAGCCACTGCCTGCAGAGGCGTCCGAAGCGGTATTTCCTCTGAGTAGCAGCTGTCATGGATCGCTATAACAACACCTCCACTAGCCCTCTCACATAAGATCTTGTCCTTGCGGAAGATGACGTAGGATCTTAGCTTGGGTTTATCGGTGAGTTTCAATCTGGACTCCTGAATACAAATACACTTTGGTGTCAGATCGTGTATCAGGAGCTTGATCTCTTCCAAATGGCAAGATATTCCATTGCAATTCCATTGCAATATCTCTGTTACTGCCATTTTGGTCACTTATCACCTCGTCCACCTCCACTTCCACTTCCTGCCCCGTCTCCTTTTCCGTTCCTGCTCCAAACTATGGCTTTCTTTGATTTGGAGACCGTTTGAAAAGCCGGACTCTGTTCTGAGCCGTCCACAGATAACGTGGAGTTCGAGCGTTTGCTCGACGGAACAACGCCTTTCGTTGCAGTGACTTCCGATGGCCTGGTCGTCACTGACGGTCCAGTTGGTGTGGACCTTGATGTAGATGCTTGTGCATCCTTACTGTTAATCATATTTAAAATACTTTGCTGTAGTTCGGTGATAAGCTTGTTCTGGCTAAGTATGGTTGACTGAAATTGCTGTGCTTGGTCCGCTAATTGCTTTCTGAGAGCTGTCATCTCCTGGGCCTGAGAGATTAAAATCTCTTTCATGTCCAGGAACTGAGCGCTTGATGACGCTAGATCGAGTTGTTGGGTTTGATTCTGGATCGTCTTCTTTTGGTCATCAATAATTGCCTGCATTCGCTCAACTTCCGCAGGAACGGCCTGGCTCGTGACTTGAGAGAAAGATCTGGTTGAATTATCCGGATAAAGCGTAGCATAAAGCTGGCGCGCTTCACCGATCGAGATGTTCTTCGTTGTTTTCAACTCTTCGACTTTCTTCTCCTTCTTGAAAAGAGGACAGTCACGAGACCACGCGGGATGGTCACCGCAGCAATTAACGCAGCTCAGCTTGTTGGTGCAATCAGCCGGCGTGTGTCCCTCTGAACCACATTTTCCGCAAACCTCGGGATCTTTACAATTCGCGCTTGAGTGGTTAAACTTCTGACACTTGAAGCAACGAAGTGGGTTTGGGATATGGGGCCGTACAGGGATAGACAAATAGCCGGCTAAGATGTTAGGTGGTGGCGTTGGTGTTGAGAAGGTCAGAATAAGAAGAGCCGTTTTCTGCAACTGATTGTTCTTCCGGCTCTCAATCCTGAACACATCTACTACCTGCTGCGGTGCCAGTTCCTTCTTTATCTCCTCCACGTCAACGTTCAAGAGGTCGTGACTGAACACGATCCCCTTACACGAGTTGAGTGACTTATGTGGAGTCACTTCCACAAAAGCAGTGCCGAAGATGGTAGTGGCAAGGAGGAGCTTTGATTGGGCGCAGCTTGCGGTCTCAATCAGAAGAGTCCCATTTCGCAGGCGCTTCATTTGCTTCACATCTCCCGCGAGCTTCAGGAGGTCCTTAGCAATACGGAAGATGGACAAGTCAGAAAATGTTCTATTGCCTTTCATCGACATGATGAGAAAGCGTGGCAGCAAAGTCTTCGGAAGAAGGTCCTTAACGGAGATTACATCCTCCATCAAATTTCGTGGCCGTTTTTTATTTTGTATATCTGTGTTAATTGGGGGGAATTGACAATCGAGGGGTTCCATAGACTGGTTTGGGGACAACCTACAACAATTACTCGGATCAAAGGACTCAACTAACCCATGTCGGTTCTACCGCTATGTGGCTATGTGGACAAAAGATATTATCGCAACGCGGTAGATTATAACCAATTACAATTTTGAAGCGGTCAAATTTCTATTTTACTTGGAAAACCAGCGATTCTATAGAGCCCCCAACTAAAACTCCACGCCAACAATGGAGGTGGGTGTGGCCTAACCTGTTTTTCTGAAGTATTCTTTGATTATTCAATTAGAAAATATACAGGCTATGTGGACAAATTTTATTACTACCTAGTCGAAGATTGTAAAAATTTGCATAATCCAAGCGCAATAATTTTCAATTCACGTAGAAATTTAGCGATACTAGGCGACAAATACGTTTTTTTGGTCCCTTTCTGGCCAAACATATAAGTGTGTTTCCACAGTGTGGTGAACACGCTAAAAACATTTATCATAATTTTTCATAACAGACGGACAATACTCCGTAAGAGTAGAGTGGAAATCTTCGCTAACGCTCATCTAATAATTGGATGTAATTATTTTCTCAAAAATAAGATCAGATTCCGTGTAGAATAATTTTCTGGTAGGGTAGTTGAAAATATTATTATCTATTGGTATTGTATTTATCATTATTTAATGTAATGTTTCCTCTATGGGTAGGTCAGTTTTTGGGAAGAGCAGTTGACAATATTATTATTGAATCATATTATTTTTATTCTTGAATAATATCAAATGTAACAAGAAAGAAAGTGAGACAAGAAAGGTATCCAGGTAGCGTAGGCAGTGTAAGAATAGGCAGTGTGAGACAAGAAAGGTATCCAGGTAGCGTAGGCAGTATAAGAATAGGCAGTGTGAGACAAGAAAGGTATCCAGGTAGCGTAGGCAGTGTAAGAATAGGCAGTGTGAGACAAGAAAGGTATCCAGGTAGCGTAGGCAGTGTGAGAATAGGCAGTGTGAGAATACACCACTTGTTACACCCACTACCACAAGCACAAGCAGCCGAGCGATTACCGCAAATGTTGGTATTGTAAGTTGACAGGCACAAAGGAAAGGGTCCCTTCATCCAAAATACAAACTTCTGATTACTCAGTCAAATCAAATATAACATGATACCCGGAACCATTTATTCTGCTTCATATGAAATAGCAAGAAAAAAATGAATGAACTGGGTATTTTGAATCACATGATTGGCCTTCAAAATTGCCTATATTAATTTTGTGTGATGTGGAATTAATGATGTAAGTACTGTAATAAGGGACTGATAATTATAATAACTACTGACTAATAATTGTATAATTATATATTTGGTTAGACTGAAAATTTAAACTGTATTTCTATTGGAAAAACAAAACTCATTTCTTTGCACTCGTCAGTCTGTTACAAATGGGTTCCACAAGAAATGGGTTCCATTATCCCATAGAAAAAAGAGTGTTCATGTTTAATTTTTAATTGTGTAGCTACAGAACGGTGGGTGTAATAAGTTGAGGTGTTATCAAGATCTTAGATGCAGACTTCCATTGCCAACACTTGAACTAGCTACATGGTTTGTTGTTTGATGTGACATGATATACGTCACCGAATAACGATATACGTATTTAAAACAAACAATTACCGAACTGTTCACTTCCAAGCACTTTCGTATCAATTGTAAACATGAGGGAGGTAGCAGGTGTGCATGTGGTACAACTTCCAACTTTCAACGTGCTCTCCGAAATACACTCGGTATTATTCCCGAGGAAAGTGACAAATGTCATGGTCATTTCTGGCAGAGACCTTTTAAATATCACATTTTAAAATTATGACATCTACTTACTATTGTATGCCTTGCTACATTGTTACCCTGCATTCATGAAGAAATATTTGTATATTTATCAATGTATGGCCTAGGTGTATAATAATTGCATTGATAAATGTACGCTTATGTAGGCCTACTGGTACAGTGATTGTTTGCCTATATACTAGGCCCTATATTACTCTATTCTGATTGAATAATCAAAACTGTATTTATAAATCTTGACTGATTGAAATTGCTCCTGGAAGCAACGTTAATACCACGCTGGGGCAGAAGGCGACCATTCGGATCAACAGCAAGGGCGGGGACCCTAACATTGTGGTGCGGCTCCTTTTGGAGGCATTATTCTGTACGGAGCCTTTGGCGAACTCGTGTGCGCGAGGAGTTAGGGGCAAGAACAACGCTCTTCCCCAAAACATCCTAGACGCAATTTTCAGTAAGTTTGAAAATAGGTTATCAGTATTTATTGATTTCATTTCTTAAAATAGTGATAGATAATATTCGGTGTTTCAAACGATCTGTAACTGGAATATTTAATGCACATTGCTATTATATATATCGATGGTAGAAAGGCAATATGTCGTACGCGACATTTGTTTCTCAAGTTATATACTTCAGAAGGTGATCTTGATTGTCGTGAGCGACATGTCAACACAGCTAGGCGTGGTAACAATATAAAGCGACAAGGATTCTGTAAATATTGTCATATTGGTCATATTAAAATGAATGGAAATTACCAGAAATCATTTAAATTAGAGATATGTTGATGTTACATGTGCAAATACAATACTGTAATATTTTATATTATTAGATGAGCGTAGCGAAGATTTTCACTCAACTCTTACGGAACTTTGTCTGTGCGTTTTTTTTTTTTTTTTTTTTTTGTAAACACTGCACAGGTCGCAGGGTTTGACCGATCGACATGAAACTTTTTTTTTATATGCAAACTTATCCAACTTAGAACTGTATAGTTTTGAGGTCTGATCGGTTGGACCATTTTTGAGAAACATCATTCAGAAGTTTCTAAAAACCCCATAAGATTTGGCTGGGCGGAAAAAAATTGAAAAAAAAATCTCTCCAATACGATTCAAATTTCCCTCATATGTAAACACGAGAATAATATGCATGAATAAAAATTTGGTTTGATATTCGGACCAGCCGTTTTGGAGAAAATAATATAATAAATGTATTTTATTCATCGGAAAGATAGAAATATTAGTTGAAAAATGTTGCATTGTCGAAGTCACGGCTTTCTAGATTCATTGACATCGGATGAAGTTCATTTCAAATGATCAAGGTTTGTAGAGTTTTCGATTATACTTTATATAGACATCTCGCTCATCGTACAACGCACATTCTGCGTTTGCCTAGTGTAACTAATCAATAAGCAATATGATATTTGCTTTGCCAGTTTTCAATGAGTCTATATGGCCACGTATCGTGATTATGATCTTTCCAACGACGCACACCTTTGATAAGTTAGTAAATATACCACAGGCTCAAAGATTTTACAACTGCATTGTGGTTGCACTTTTGTAATCAAATGGCTAAAAATATAATTATCTCGACTTGACTCCGGAAATCAGAATTTTTTACCCTCGAGGCAAAACAGGGAATAACTGAAATAACTTTCAGATTGAACTAAGGGAAGCGCAGGCCTAGTTGTACGCAAGACCGTGTGGAACCGGTGTGGTGGCATTTCTATACTGTAGCTGATTATTACCATCCAGTAATGAAATGCTGGCTGATGATTACTGTACGGTAATCATCAGCCGAGCATTTTAATACTGATCAGTACAAATATGCTGGCAGATGATTACTCCCTCTGATTTCTTATTACTGCTCTATGAAGTGACAAGATTAATAATAATCCAGCGGATCTTTACTGAATTCCATACAACAGTAGTAATAAGAATCCAGCATTTGTTTACTCCCTCGGGTGTGAAACATGAATGTGAATCGAAATACTGAGGTAGAAATAATCCAGCTGAACTTTACTGTCATTCATCAGATAGGTAATAATAATCTGGCAGATCTTTACTGTCTGTTTCTGAATACTGTTTTCAACGATACTCGAGGTAATAATAATCTGGCAGATCTTTACTGTCTGTTTCTGAATACTGTTTTCAACGATACTTGAGGTAATGATAATCTGGCAGATCTCTACTGTCTTGTTTCTGAATACTCTTTCCAACTATACTTGAGGTAATAATAATCTGGCAGATCATTACCGTCTTTTTTCTGAATACTGTTTTCAACGATACTTGAGGTAATAATAATCTGGCAGATCTTTACTGTCTTGTTTCTGAATACTGTTTTCAACGATACTTGAGGTAATAATAATCTGGCAGATCATTACCGTCTTGTTTCTGAATACTGTTTTCAACGATACTTGAGGTAATAATAATCTGGCAGATCATTACCGTCTTTTTTCTGAATACTGTTTTCAACGATACTTGAGGTAATAATAATCTGGCAGATCTTTACTGTCTTGTTTCTGAATACTGTTTTCAACGATACTTGAGGTAATAATAATCTGGCAGATCATTACCGTCTTTTTTCTGAATACTGTTTTCAACGATACTTGAGGTAATAATAATCTGGCGGATCTTTACTGTCTTGTTTCTGAATACTGTTTTCAACGATACTTGAGGTAATGATAATCTGGCAGATCATTACCGTCTTTTTTCTGAATACTGTTTTCAACGATACTTGAGATAATAATAATCTGGCGGATCTTTACTGTCTTGTTTCTGAATACTGTTTCCAACGATACTTGAGGTAATGATAATCTGGCAGATCTTTACTGTCTTGTTTCTGAATACTGTCCTCAACGATACTTGAGGTATTAATAATCTGGCAGATCTTTACTGTCTTTTTTCTGAATACTGTTTTCAACGATACTTGAGATAATAATAATCTGGCAGATCTTTACTGTCTTGTTTCTGAATACTGTCCTCAACGATACTTGAGGTAATGATAATCTGGCAGATCATTACCGTCTTGTTTCTGAATACTGTTTTCAACGATACTTGAGATAATAATAATCTGGCAGATCTTTACTGTCTTGTTTCTGAATACTGTTCTCAACGATACTTGAGGTAATAATAATCTGGCAGATCTTTACTGTCTTGTTTCTGAATACTGTTTTCAACGATACTTGAGGTAATAATAATCTGGCAGATCATTACTGTCTTGTTTCTGAATACTGTTTTCAACGATACTTGAGGTAATAATAATCTTCAGTTTGATATTACATAAATCATTTATATACAGCAAGAACAATATAGGACCTAGCACTGTACCCTGTGGTACTCCATATTCAATAGTTCTAGAGTTACTGAGTTGGTTTGAAATCTCTGTATATTGTTTTCTATTAGTAAGGTAGCTTTTAATTAGAGCAAGTGGAATCCCCCTTATGCCTACAGCTTCAAGTTTGTCAAATAGTCGAACATGGGAAACGGTATCAAATGCCTTAGCAAGATCTAGAAATATAGTAAGAATTCTTTCATTGTTGTCTAGTGCTCGATAAATATCGGATGTTAGTTCAAAAATAGCTGTATGCGTACCCACCCCCTCTCTAAAGCCGAACTGATTTGAAGAGATTATACATTTACTTTCAAAATATTTGACTATTCTAGTTTTTATACATTTTTCAAGGATTTTAGCGCAATTGCTAGTACGAGAGATAGGAGGGTGATTTGTTAATTCAGTTCTGGAGCCACTTTTAAATATAGGTTTAATTATAGTCGGTACCGTAATGAAAAAAAAAATTATGAAAAAAAATTATAGTCGGATTGTCGGTAATGAGTTGGCGCGAGAAACGTCATGAGTCGGCGACGGCGTGGGCGTCGACGAGAGGACGGCAAGGTACAGGTTACGAGTAGCGTAGAACAGGTCCTCGAAGCTGGCTTCAATAGTGTTGACCGGTCAAGCAGCAACGTCTTCGTCAAGTTGAGCGTTCAAGATCAGTATTTCAGTCTGAACGTCCTCAAAATTGACTTTCAAAACTTCGAGTTGCTCAAAACGATATTTATACGATAGGACATCAGAACTTTGAAGCGATTTGAATGCGTCATAAGAGCGTTGCAGCGTTGCTAATATGCGCTCGCGTTTAGCCGTCAACAATGATTGTTGTTTAGCGATTTTTGTGGTCATGGTTGCGAAATGAAACAACAAATTAGGCAGGGACGCGAAATAATTTGAAACCGAGTCAACAGACCAACAATGCGAGTGAGAATTATCAATTCAAAAATGAAACTTATTGCTAGTAGATGAATAGGGGGGAAGAGTCTCTAGGTGTGAGACTGAATAGGGGGGAAGAGTCGCAAGGTGTAAGACTGAATAGGGGGAAGAGTCGCGAGGTGTGAGACTGAATAGGGGGGAAGAGTCTCTAGGTGTAAGACTGAATAGGGGGGAAGAGTCTCTAGGTGTAAGACTGAATAGGGGGGAAAGAGTCTCTGGGTGTAAGACTGAATAGGGGGGAAGAGTCTCTAGGTGTAAGACTGAATAGGGGGAAAGAGTCTCTAGGTGTATGACTGAATAGAGGGGAAGAGTCTCTAGGTGTAAGACTGAATAGGGGGGAAGAGTCGCAAGGTGTGAGACTGAATAGGGGGGAAGAGTCTCTAGGTGTATGACTGAATAGAGGGGAAGAGTCTCTAGGTGTAAGACTGAATAGGGGGGAAGAGTCGCGAGGTGTGAGACTGAATAAGGGGGAAGAGTCGCGAGGTGTAAGACTGAATAGGGGGGAAGAGTCGCGAGGTGTAAGACTGAATAGGGGGGAAGAGTCGCGAGGTGTAAGACTGAATAGGGGGGAAGAGTCTCTAGGTGTGAGACTGAATAGGGGGGAAGAGTCTCTAGGTGTGAGACTGAATAAGGAGGAAGAGTCTCTAGGTGTGAGACTGAATAGAGGTGAAGAGTCTCTAGGTGTAAGACTGAATAGGGGGGAAGAGTCGCAAGGTGTGAGACTGAATAGGGGGGAAAAGTCGCAAGGTGTAAGACTGAATAGGGGGGAAGAGTCTCTAGGTGTAAGACTGAATAGGGGGGAAGAGTCTCTAGATGTGAGACTGAATAGGGAGGAAGAGTCTCTAGGTGTGAGACTGAATAGGGGGGAAGAGGCTCTAGGTGTGAGACTGAATAGGGGGGAAGAGTCTCTAGGTGTATGACTGAATAGAGGGGAAGAGTCTCTAGGTGTAAGACTGAATAGGGAGGAAGAGTCTCTAGGTGTGAGACTGAATAGGGAGGAAGAGTCTCTAGGTGTGAGACTGAATAGAGGTGAAGAGTCTCTAGGTGTAAGACTGAATAGGGGGGAAGAGTCGCAAGGTGTAAGACTGAATAGGTGGGAAGAGTCGCAAGGTGTAAGACTGAATAGGCGGGAAGAGTCTCTGGAATGCACTCAGATTGAGATTTGTAGGATACTTGCAATATATTTTTAAGGCCTGCTTGCGCTTTTGAATAGCCTCTTTACATTCCTGATTCCATTAGGGAACAGGAATGTGACGTGGGTTTGTCGACGTCAGTGGAATGCTTTTTACGGCCGCTTTTACTATAATACTGGTTAGGTTTACAACTCTTTCCTGAACATCCAAAACATCCATCGATTCTTTCAGATCAGCGAGGGCAGTGAACTGTTGCCAATTTGCGCGGCGCAAGTTCCACTGCGCACATCGCTGTGGTTCTTCATGGCCTGAGAGTAGATTGAGAATAAGTGGGAAGTGGTCACTTCCACACAAATCAGAGTGAACAGAAAAGTAAAAAAGCGGTACAACAGACGGTTAACAGACACATAGATCAATTGCTGACAATTCACCATTAAAAGCATTAAACCTAGTTTTTTCTCCGCTATTGAGAAGTATGAGATTTTGGTCATTGAAAAATTCTTCAAAAAGACTTCCTCGACGGTTGGCATCTACCATAGTGTCACCCCACATAGGACTGTGGGCGTTGAAGTCACCTAGGAGCAAGAAGGGACGTGAAAGTTGTGACACTAGGTTCTGCATGTTTCGTTCAGTCACAGGAGCCCATTCAGGAAGATAAATGTTACAAAGCGTAACAGGCTGAGGAAGAGCAACTCTAACGGCCACTGCCTGTAGTGGTGTTGTTAGCGGCAGTGGGCTTACGTGACAGCTGTCATGGACAGAGATGAGCTCTGTTACCCATGAGCTCTGTTACCTGTTACGTCATCAAAGCGATAAAAGCTCTAATTGCGTAACAACGGAGAGTCAGTTGGTCTAAAATGAGTCTCTTGTAAAAAGAAACACAAAGGTTTAAAAGTGGATATTAAAAGCTTAATCTCTTCTTTGTGTCTATTAAAACCGTTACAGTTCCACTGTATCATGGCCATGGTGAAGACGGGTATAAAAAACTATTGATAGGTTAAAATTCGTATCGGAATAGAGACTATAATTCGATACGAAAACTAATACTATCAAGTCTTGTCTCTCTTAGCGTTTGTATGCTTCGGTCCTGCAACCGTCCAGTCACTCTCGCCAGCAGGTTTGTCCTTCAGGTAGAAGGAGGCACCAGTAGGCTTGTTCACCACTGGAGCTTGAGACGAGGATTCCTTTTCGTGTCTATTTAGTTTCGGTTTCACCGGTGGTGGCACATTCACAGCAGTGAAGGTGGCCACCTCCGGAGTCTCCACACTACCTGAAGGTTCGGTAGCGTCCATTGGCATTGGTATGTTCATGTTGTCAGAGGGAATCATTTGTTGAAGTAATCGTGTCATTAGGTCAAGAGAGGTCTGCATCCTTTTGATGCTATCTTCCTGCGAGGATAGTTTTTCAAGGAGCATAGTGTTGGTTTCTCTCAGTTTTTCATTCTGCTGCTTAAGTAGAGCTATCTCAGGGTTGTTAGGTGAGCTAGATGTAGCAGCAGCAAATGAAAGATTGGGATTGACTGTTGACAGAGAACTCTCGCATTGTTTCCTCGCCTCGGCGTAACTAATGCGTTCCTTGGATATAATTTCTTGAATTCTCTTTTTTTTTCCAGATTGGACAGTCCCTGGAGGAGGAAGCGTGGCTGCCTTTGCAGTTGACACAGGAGACGCCGGTCTTGCACGGCTCGGCTCCGTGGGCCTCGACTCCGCAGAAGACACAGATATCGCTGCCCTTGCAATGGAACTTCGAGTGACCGAAGTGGTGGCATCTCAGACATCGTAACGGGTTCTGGACATACTCGCGGACATTTAGTTTGTGAAAGCCGATCAGAATTGATGAAGGAAGAATCTGGTTCGAAAACGTAAGTATTAACGCTGCTGTAGGTAGGGGTTTTCCTGACTTGCTCGACGTGATACGGTAAACGTCAATCACGCCTTGCTCAGCCAGCTCCTCCTTAATCTCCTCTACAGTATTTATCAATAGATCGTGGCAAGTGACAACTCCTTTAACATTATTCAGCTGCTTATGCAGATAACAGTTTACGGGGAAAGTGTCAATTTTATCAGTTTTGAGCAGCTTATCAATCTGATTCTCATCACCAGTCTTCACGAGCAGAGTTCCGTTCCGTAGTTTCTTAATATCTACGAAATCGACTGCGTTTAGTGTTGACTGGATGGCTCTTCTCAGCTTGATGGTATCGACTTGATCAAAAAGTACACTTTTTCCTGTCTCATCCACACGTTGTATAACAACGTACTTGCATGGAGGAGGCGGAGAAAATACGTCTTCAAGAGTAAGCTTCTTGTCGAACAAAGATCGGGGTCTCTTTCGAGATCTATTATCAAAGGGGAGGGCGTTAGGACAATTGAGGGGTTTCATGAATTTGGGGACAACCAATCACAATTACTTGGCTTACTAATATATAGCAAGGGACTCAACTAACCCATGTTGGTTCTACCGCATAGGGCCTTGTAAACAATACCGGGTCCACTCCATGCTAGTAGCATGAAGTGGAGCCGGTAAATGATTTCCCGTTCAACAAGTGGCGGATAGGAAAGTGCCAATTTTACGTCCGGACGCTCATGAACGCAATCGATCTTTTCACAGAATAGTCAGAAATGATATTGTCGTACAAATCCTCCTATTAGGCTATTGCAATCAACGCAATTTATTCACGAGCCCAATTACAACAAATCAAATGGAGTTCCGAACATATCCTGTGCATAGCTGGTGTCGTCAACAGTCGTGGGCGATTTGAGCATGTGGAGGAAGTTGGCAAGAAAGATGAAACTGATGGAGAAAATAGAAAAGAAGACGAAAGATAAGGAAAGAAATGAGAAGAAAAACGCTATGCTCAGTACTCCCCCCACATACTTCGGTCACCAGATGGAACCCACTCGACCGACGGTCCTAACTTAGTCTGGACCCTCACCCCAGACCTTATCGCCATGGGTGACCCTGCTGGGAGCAAATAAATTGCTCCCGACGATAGCTCTGGGGATCACTGGGCCACGCAAGCCCCCACACCACGTCAAGGTGTCCGGATCCTTTGAGGGGGCTGGATGTCCTGCACAAGATGGTCAGTTGATGAGAACACATCCAGGGCTTGCAGGGAACTGAGCGAGTCGGTACAAATCAAGAACTTCTTTTGGTTGTGTTGCTTGATATGTTTCAGAGCCTGGAGGATCGCAAACAGTTCAGAGCTATATACACTACACAAGGAGTTGAGTTTATATTTAAAACAAGTTGAACCTATAGTGAACGCACAACCTACCGCGTCGTCTGTCTTTGATCCGTCAGTATACATGAAGACATGGTCAGAAAAGGAAGATGCTAGCAGATAAAAATATTGCCTGTAGACAGAGTCAGGTGTGCTTGCTTTAGCGTGCATTGCCAGCTGGGTGAGACAGGCTGGTCGAGGCACGGTCCAAGGAGCTACCTTGCAGTATCCAGTCGCATACACAGCTGGGAGCTCGCTCAGTGGTCGCCCTAACAGCTCTTTAGCTCGGAAAGCTAGTGGTCGTGTAGCTTTATCACGAGTGTTATAGATTCTTTCGTAGGAAGGTCGAAAGATCTTTCCGTACGTAGGATGCTTAGGCTTTCCACTGAGAGCAGATATGTAACTGAACGCAAGATACTGTCTTCTCAGTTCCAGAGGTGGTTCGCCAGCCTCACAGTACATGCTAATCACAGGACTTGTCCGGAAAGCTCCCAAAGCAAGCCTGATACCAGCATTGTGTACTGTATTTATGGTACTTGTACGATGTTCTAGCGGAGGAGTAGACGATACAGCCATAGTCCAGTTTTGAGCGTATCAGTGATCTGTACAAGTTCAGCATGACGGTCCGATCAGCACCCCACGTGGTGTGACTCAACACTCTCAATAAGTTCGAACTCTGTGTGCACTTTGTTTTCAGGGTCTGAAGGTGCAACTTCCAGTTGAGTTTTTGGTCAAAAGTCATCCCAAGAAACTTGACTGACTCCGAAACTGTGATATTCGCACCAGATAACATTAGTGAAGGTTGAGGGCTGATACCACGAATGCGATTGAAATCAATGCAGACTGTCTTGGTTGACGAGAACTTGAACCCAGTGCTGTCTCCCCAGCGTTCCAAGCGATCTATAGTAAGTTGGAGCTGGCGCTCTGCCGTGCCCAACTTCGCGGACTTGTAGAATATCGCGAGATCGTCGACAAAAAGAGAACAATTCACAGGTCGCTTGATGCATGTAGTAATACCATCGATAGCTATCAGGAAAAGTGCACAACTAAGGACAGAACCTTGTGGCACCCCATTTTCCTGTACATATGGTGGGGAGAGATAACTATCAAGGCGAATTCGGAATCGACGATGTGACATGAAGTTCACAACGAATGAGGGAAGATGACCTCTAATGCCCCATTCATGTAACGTCCTGAGAATACCGTATCTCCATGTGGTGTCGTATGCCTTTTCTAGGTCGAAGAATACTGAAAGAAGGTGTTGCTTGGAAATGAAGGCATCCTGGATTAGTGACTCGAGTATAACTAAATGATCTAAGGTCGAACGATTCCGGCGGAAACCTGACTGTTCGACAGCTATAAGATTTCTAGTTTCCAGGATCCATACAAGTCTCTTGTTCACCATTCTCTCGAGTATCTTGTAAAGGCAACTTGTCAGCGATATCGGTCGATAGCTAGATGCTTGCTTCCGATCTTTGCCAGGCTTCGGAATAGCTATAGTGATGGCTTCTAGCCAGGAGTCAGGAAAGTCTTCAGTCGACCAGATTCTGTTGAAGAGTTTTAGTATGTACTCGACAGCTTCGGAAGAGAGGTTCTTTAGCATGGTGTTATGAACTGCGTCTAGGCCAGGAGCAGTGTCGCTAGACTCCCTAATTGAGGTCGTCAGTTCCCACAGGTTGAATCGGTTGTTATAAACTTCGTCTGTGGGTGCTCTAAAGTCAAGAGATTTCCTCTCCTCCGTGCCTTTCGTTGTCAGGAAGTTCGCCGAGTAGTTCTCAGAGCTCGACACGTAAGAGAAATGGTTACCCAAAGCCGTCATAATGTCATGAGGGGAAGTTTCAAGTCGGCCGTTCACCAGAAGACCATTGATACTGGAGTGAACATGTTTACCAGATATCTTCTTGACCTTCTCCCAGACTTTCGTTACAGGTGTTCGGTGGTTTATGGAGGAGACATAGTGCTGCCAGGAGGCCTTCCGTGCCTGCTTGATAACAAGCCTAGCCTTTGCACGGAGCCGTTTAAAAGATATCATATTGATCTGCGTCGGGCACCTAGTGAAGAACCTAAGCGCTCTCTTGCGGTCTTTAATGGCTTTGGCACAGGCATCGTTTCACCAGGGAACAAGCGTACGGCCCGGCTTACTGGATGTCAATGGTATGGAACTCTCAGCGGCACGTACTATGATGTCAGTAACGTAGGTGACCTGGGACTGCACATCAGGAAAAACTTTTCCTTCGTCAAAGATGGCAAGTTCTCTGAAGTGACACCAATCTGCACGCTGGAGTTTCCATTTCCTGTGTCTGGTGTTGTTATTAGCAGGAGTGTTAGTCTCGATGACAATCGGGAAGTGATCGCTCCCGCACAGATCAGGATACACTCTCCAATCAAAATCAAGAGAGACTGATGGAGAGCAAACCGTCAGGTCAATCATAGAAGTGGACTCGCTGGCCACACTGAGGTGAGTGGCAGATCCATCATTCAGGAGACTTAGGTTATTACTGACTAGAAAGCTCTCAATCACTCCACCTCTAGCGTCATTAGCCATACTTCCCCACAGGACGTTGTGGGCATTGAAGTCCCCTGTTATTATGATGGGGGCTGGCAGTTGCGCTAGAAGGTGGTCCAAGTCTCGCTTGTGCACTCTATCAGCGGGTGGAAGGTAGAGGTTGCAGATGGTTCGAGGGCTAGGGAAATGCACTCTGACAGCTACTGCCTGCAGAGGCGTCCGAAGCGGGATTTCCTCTGAGTAGCAGCTGTCATGGAACGCTATTGCAACTCCTCCACTAGCCCTCTCACATAAGATCTTGTCCTTGCGAAAGATGACGTACGATCTCAACTTGGGTTTATCGGAGAGTTTCAATCTTGACTCCTGGATACAAATACACTTTGGTGTCAGATCGTGTATCAGGAGCTTGATTTCTTCCAAATGGCAGAATAGTCCGTTGCAATTCCATTGCACTATCTCTGTATTCGCCATTTTGGTTATTTTTTGGCTCTACTACCTCCACCCCCTTCACCTCCCCCTTCTCCTTTTCCGTTCCTGTTCCAAACTATGGCTTTCTTCGGTTTACCGACTGTTTGGAAAGCCGGGCTCTGTTCTGAGCTGTCCACAGATAAAGTCGAGTTAGAGCGTTTGCTCGATAGCGCAACGTCTTTCGCCACATTGTCTTCCCGTGGCTTGGTCAAAACTGAAGGTCCAGTCGGAGTGGACCTCGGTGTAGATACTTGCGTATCTTTACTGATGATCATATTTAAAATACTCTGTTGTAATTCAGTAATGAGCTTGTTCTGAGTCAATATTGTTGCTTGGAATTGCTGAGCTTGATCTGCCAGTTGTTGTCTGAGTGCTGTCATTTCCTTGGCCTGAGATATTAAAATTTCTTTCATATCCGGGAACTGGGAGCTAGACGACGCTTGATCAAGTTGTTGAGCTTGGCTTAGTATGATGTTCTTTTGATCATTAATTATTGCTTCCAATCGCCCAACTTCCGCAGGAACAGCTTGGCTCGTGACTTGAGCGAAGGTCTTGGAATTATTCTCCGGGTAAAGCCTGGCATAAAGCTGTCGTGCTTCCCCAATAGAGAGATTTCTTGTTATCCTCAGTTCTTCAATTTTCTTACCTCTTTTAAAAAGAGAACAGTCACGGGACCACGCGGGGTGATCACCACGGCAGTTGACGCATCGCACTTTATTCGTGCAATCGGCCGGCTTATGTCCTTCCGTACCACATTTTCCGCAAACCTCAGGATCTTTACAGTTCGCGCTAGCGTGTTCGAACTTCTGGCACTTGTAGCAGCGAAGCGGGTTTGGGATATGTGGCCTGACGGGTATTGACAAATAGCCGACTAAGATTGTAGGTGGTGGCGTGGGTGTCGAGAACGTGAGGATGAGTAAAGCCGTCTTCTGCAACTTGCTGTCTTTCCTGGTAACAATTCTGAAGACATCTACTACATGCTGTGTTGCAAGCTCTGTCTTTATTTCCTCTTCATCAACGTTGAGAAGGTCGTGGCTGAACACAATACCTTTACAGGAGTTCAGTGTCTTGTGTGGGGTTACCTCCACGAAGGCAGTGCCGAAGATGGTTGTATCGAGGAGGAGCTTTGATTGGGCGCAGCTTTTGGTTTCAATCAAAAGCGTCCCATTTCGCAGGCGCTTCATTTGCTTTACGTCACCGGCAAGCTTCAGAAGATCCCTGCCAATTCCAAAAATTGACAAGTCAGAAAATGATTTGGTACCTTTAATAGCCATAGTCAGGAAACGTGGTTGTAAGGTCATTGGGAGAAGGGCTTTAATGGGGATCACATCCTCCATTAGGTTTCTAGGCCGCTTTTTATTAGGTTGATCTGTGCTTATTGAGGGGGTTTGACAATCGAGGAGGTCCATATATTAGTTTGGGGACAACCTACAACAATTACTCGGATCAAAGGACTCGACTGACCCATGTCGGTTCTACCGCATAGGGCCTTGTAAACACAACCAGGTCTAGGTCCTGCAGCTGCTAGACCTGATCAACAACACCGCAGGACAAAGAGCAAGTTATGACTTCCTAAGCAGCAAGTGGCGTGCAGGAAAGTGCCAATTTTACGTCCGGGCGCACATAGACGCAATTGACCTTTTCACTGAGTGTTTGGAATCGCTATTGTCATACAAGACCTCCTATCCAGCTATTGCAGCCAACGCAATCTATGTACGAGCCCAAGTGCAATCATAGCCAAGAGAATACCAAACATGTCCTGGTCGTTGCTGGTGTCGTCAACATTTGTGGGCGGTTCAAGCAAGTGAAACGAGCTGGCAGAAAGAGGGAAGTAAGAGAAGTTCATAGAAAAGAAGGTGATAGATGAGGAAAGAAGTTAGAAGGGTGTGAATAATGCTCAGCGCTCACTCCACGTACTCCGGTCACCTAACGGCACCCACTCGACCGAGTCGGTCCGAACTTAGTCTGGACCCTCACCCCAGACCTTATCGCCATGGGTGACCCTGCTGGGAGCAAATGAATTGCTCCTGACGATAGCCCTGGGGATCACGGGGCCACGCAAGCCCCCACACCACGTCAAGGTGTTCGGATCCTTGAGGGGGGGTTAGGTTAGAATCAAGTATTAAAAATCATGACACTGTGTTTTACTTCTAAATATTTTCTTGTTAATAGTTCTCAATAATTAGTCAATATAGTTAGATATAGCGTTTCATACCGAGTTCATACTGTTGTGAACGCTCATTACATAATTGATTAAGCTTTCCATTGATTCATGTCAACAGACGAATTAGTAATAACCTACAGAAGTTGGTTAAGTCTCTATGTTAGTGTACTTTCGTTACAATTATTGTCTATCACGTCGTACGAAACTATAATATGCCATTTTAATTCAATAGCTTCATTTCAATTTAATTAGTTGCAACTTGTAGGTAGCGACCTGTATTTTATTGTGAAAACTGATTCTGCTTGAAAATTGTCTTTTAGAACGGCCGCAGCCCTGAGTTCGACTATCTACACGTGCGAACATCACCACCGTACATCCCAAGGAGCCACCAAAAAACGAGACATCTCGGCGACGACAACAAAGCAGCCCAAATCGAACAAAGAATTCCGAAGGTACCTGCGTCGTAGTCGAGAAACCCAAGACTGTATAGCGTGTGCTCCAATACAATAGAGGAACAGGTGACGTGATTAGTAGTGCAGTAGAGTCGTGTAACGTCAGTGGTTGCAGCGTTCTAAACGATTTCAATTGTTATAATCGGAGGGAGACAATATTTCATTGCAGATCACTTTTACTTCAATATATCGGACAAACTACTTATGATTGAGTGCGTAATTCTAGTTAACCTGAATGAACAATATATTTCGCCGATGACAATAGTAGCAGAGTATCAATTATATTATCCATTTGTTATTTTATACATGTATCATATTATCATTTATGATCGACATAAGTTGACGTTATGGTCATTTTACGTAACCGATGTAAATTGTTATAATATCAGATTTATTTGTAAATCATTAAGATTATTAAGAGGTGCACAGAACTTCTCCATTATTACATATTAACCATAGTCAATTATAGCAATTAAGTTTTGGTTTAAGGAAGATTTTCTCTTCAGAGAGATAATCTCCTTCGAAAATGGAGAGGATGATGTAACAGTCACCAACTGTTTTATATAATTATAATTATCACAGTATGTATACCGTATTCATTTAATTATTCGTTAGTTTCACTCTTATTCTTTATTTCTCATATTTCATGTCCCCTTAGCTTTGCCTTTTGTCAAGATCATACCTCTTTGCAAGTAGGTCACTGATCGCCTTCAGCCTAGAGTCCTCCCTTCTTAGAGCCAATAGCATAGCCAGGATTTCGCGGGTCTGCTACCCGCGAATCACAACCCTTCTTTTTCACTTGTTCATGTTTGTAGTTTTCAACCACCCCCCTTAGAATAGTTTAGGAATAAGCGTGCTCTTCAAGCTCGCCAGGGAAGTTTTAATTTATTTCTTCAAGTGTAACCACGCATCCTCCACGATGTAGCCAAATTAATTGTAAGTGTTTTCAATTATTATTATTAGGTATCATTATTAGGTTATGTTGTAAGTTAGATTCCATGTCCAAATAAAATAAGGTTAATTTTAATGTTCTCGCCGATCGAATCGATTGCTTCAGATCAACTCTGTGCGTCGACACGTAAACACCATAGTTTGTGTCAGTGCATCAGCAGTATCATCACTATCATGTGCAATTTCACAGTTATTGGAGATAGCATGCTGGTCCGTTTCCAAAAAAGAATCTGGAAACGGGCCACCTTTTATGACGGTAATATTGTTTTACATTATACAATATAAATTGAATAATAATTTAAATCATTTTTTTGATATATTATAAATGCATTAGGCCCATGAATGAAATCAATTAAAATATACGTTTTTGTTCTTTATGTGGCACAACATTGTAATATTATTTATCATTTATTCTAAAACACAACATTATCGGATTACAATGAACTATATATAAGAATGTGTAATAAGAAAGAGAAAAATAATATAGCAATATGTTCGTCAAATTGATAATTAATATAACATGCGTCGGGCACTCATGATCCAATAATAGGGTTTTACGGCCGAATTGTTATTAGTTGGGAAAATTTCAAGTTACCAGTTCAAGCTCACAGTTATTATATGAGCCAATAATTCGACAAACTATTTTTACTATATATTATTAATTTTCTCTTAATTATTATCGTTCTATCTTATCGCATTTAACTGTTTCGTGTAATGTTTTATGTATTTGATAATTTGTTCCCGTGAATATCATCATGCTGAATGTTCTAAACTTAATATATATGAATGAAATTCTTTTTTTATGTTAACACTAAAGTTGTTCTCAAATTCATTTGGTTTAAATTATGTCGTGTGTCTTTATCACTGCAGGCCAAAACAAGGAGAGAATCGGCCTGTCGGTCTCAGGCCAGAACATAAAGAAGGCCCTTAGGAAAGTCATAAGACTGGCCAAGCAAGAAGATCTCCCCAGCAGCCACGTCCTTGTGATGCTCGACCTACACGTATGTATCTTATCGTGCTTTATTCAAATAGAGATTAGAATATGTATTCCAACAGGCCCATAGCAAATATAATCAGGTGGAAAGCATTGGTAATTCTCAGATAATATTATATAAAATTGATTAAAAAGTTTCTCTTTGTAACTGCTCTTGAACTCGATAGTGATGAATATGAAATTAATTAATTGATCAATACAAATTAATGAAATTAACTAGATAAACTTTGATTTCATCTTTATTTCAAGTACAATTATATATTATTATTTTATCGTAGGTAATCATCGTTTCTGGAGGATTACGGCATTATGAATTAGGCCTGTTGAACTCATTAACTAACTATTCTTATTCCCGTATTTAGGACAAGAAGTACAGAAGCATTCGGGTGCTTTTGCACCAGATGTTTGCTATTGTAGAACATCTGACGCGTCGTGGCGCGGGCTCACGAGTAACGTTACGCCGAATTGTGGGCACCAAGGTCCTGCCGACAGGCGTCGTTTGGCAGAGTTTAACCAGGGGTTGAAAAACCTAGGGAAAAGTGGTAAATGAAACATGCTAAATGTTATGAACAAATGTGATTGTTTTGTGAGTATTATCTCCATCAATATTGCGTGATGTTATTTGCAGTCAAGAACGTCAATGTGCTCGACGGGCTCTTCATCGACACGGAAGGAAACGCAAAAGAGACGTTATATGAAAGGTATGGTCATTTAAATTTTCGATGTTCTATGTCAAAATAAAAATATTGATTTTTTCAATGAATTGTATATTGTGTATTATGATAATGACAAAATGACTTTTTTTTTAGCAAAATTGGTAGATACCAGAGGTATGATGGCGTACACTGGAACATGGAAGGGATGTTGACGGTGGAGAAGTTTTTCAAAGAGAGTCTACTCTATTGAAAAAGAAAAAGGAAAATAGAAGATTATTGGAAAAAATATATAAAAACAATTATTGGGTTAGCGAAGCGAAGACTCAATTACACTTGACTCGAAAAAAAATGTTTTTTCTTTTTTTTTTCGCGCCCTACAGGTCAAACGAAAATTCAAATTCAATTGAAACTTGGCATGCCCAAGTGTCATCATCTGGATTGAATCTCATTGATTTTTATGCGCAATCGATTGCACCACTTCTGAGAAAACTAATTCTCCATTTTCCAAATTACTCATAAGAATAAGCCGGAGAAGAATTTTCGTACAAAAAATGTCCTTCGAAAAAATTCAAATTCTCATCGAATTTCGATATAATAATGATACACATGATTCCAAACTTTCACTGAAATCCAATCACTCGTTTTGATATAAAAAATTATATAATGACATTTTTATACATCATTCAAAGCTATTAGGAAAACCAATTACGCGTTTTCCTAGTTAACATGTTGTGACACGTCGCTTTCCTTAGCTGGTCATTTGATGTATTTTTTGGCTGTAATTACGAATCCGAATTGGTTTGAATATGATATCCAAATTCTGACCGGCAGACAAATTAACCCCTTGACCTGCAGGATTCTTTTCAGATCTCGCGCGCCCAGACCCCTGGCAACAGGGGTCGCTTTGAACGTTTGCTTGGCAGGTTGGTAAGTCGTGCGTCAATAGTATTACGGTTTCTCGGCGAACCAATGTGATATGCCAACTGTGGAGTACGTGTCCAAATATCCATCAGTTGTCGGATGACAGCTTGTAACACAGAATGCGAGGAGCTCGGTGGACTTCTTGGGGGGTAAAACTGTCTTTAAACGTGCGTCAATAATATTACGGTTTCTCGGCGAACCAATGTGATATGCCAACTGTGGAGTACGTGTCCAAATATCCATCAGTTGTCGGATGACAGCTTGTAACACAGAATGCGAGGAGTTCGGTGGACTTCTTGGGGTGGTAGAATTGTCTTTAAACGTGCGTCAATAGTATTACGGTTTCTCGGCGAACCAATGTGATATGCCAACTGTGGAGTACGTGTCCAAATATCCATCAGTTGTCGGATGACAGCTTGTAACACAGAATGCGAGGAGTTCGGTGGACTTCTTGGGGTGGTAGAATTGTCTTTAAACGTGCGTCAATAGTATTACGGTTTCTCGGCGAACCAATGTGATATGCCAACTGTGGAGTACGTGTCCAAATATCCATCAGTTGTCGGATGACAGCTTGTAACACAGAATGCGAGGAGTTCGGTGGACTTCTTGGGGTGGTGAAACTGTCTGTAAACGTGCGTCAATAATATTACGGTTTCTCGGCGAACCAATGTGATATGGTAACTGTGGAGTACGTGTCCAAATATCCATTAGTTGTCGGATGACAGCTTGTAACACAGAATGCGAGGAGTTCGGTGGACTTCTTGGGTTGATAGAATTGTCTTTAAACGTGCGTCAATAATATTACGGTTTCTCGGCGAACCGATGTGATATGGTAACTGTGGAGTACGTGTCCAAATATCCATCAGTTGTCGGATGACAGCTTGTAACACAGAATGCGAGGAGTTCGGTGGACTTCTTGGGGTGGTACAATTGTCTTTAAACGTGCGTCAATAATATTACGGTTTCTCGGCGAACCGATGTGATATGGTAACTGTGGAGTACGTGTCCAAATATCCATCAGTTGTCGGATGACAGCTTGTAACACAGAATGCGAGGAGTTCGGTGGACTTCTTGGGTTGGTAGAATTGTCTTTAAACGTGCGTCAATAATATTACGGTTTCTCGGCGAACCAATGTAATATGGTAACTGTGGAGTACGTGTCCAAATATCCATCAGTTGTCGGATGACAGCTTGTAACACAGAATGCGAGGAGTTCGGTGGACTTCTTGGGGTGGTAAAATTGTCTTCAAACGTGCGTCAATAATATTACGGTTTCTCGGCGAACCAATGTGATACGGTAACTGTGGAGTACGTGTCCAAATATCCATCAGTTGTCGGATGACAGCTTGTAACACAGAATGCGAGGAGTTCGGTGGACTTCTTGGGGTGGTAAAATTGTCTTCAAACGTGCGTCAATAATATTACGGTTTCTCGGCGAACCAATGTGATATGGTAACTGTGGAGTACGTGTCCAAATATCCATCAGTTGTCGGATGACAGCTTGTAACACAGAATGCGAGGAGCTCGGTGGACTTCTTGGGGTGGTACAATTGTCTTTAATCGTGCGTCAATAATATTACGGTTTCTCGGCGAACCAATGTGACATGGTAACTGTGGAGTACGTGTCCAAATATCCATCAGTTGTCGGATGACAGCTTGTAACACAGAATGCGAGGAGTTCGGTGGACTTCTTGGGGTGGTACAATTGTCTTTAATCGTGCGTCAATAATATTACGGTTTCTCGGCGAACCAATGTGATATGCTAACTGTGGAGTACGTGTCCAAATATCCATCAGTTGTCGGATGACAGCTTGTAACACAGAATGCATATAATCAGGGGAAAAGCCCCAAACCAAGTTGAATGTTGGTAAATTGATGAACGGAGATTCACCTTTGATACTATTAATCTTACTTCCTGTGATTTCTGCTCGCAACATGTCCGGCCTCACTTCCTCGTCGGCACGTGTTAGATAATCGGCAACATCAATGGAATATTTCACCTGACTAGTGACTCGTTGTGCTACATTGAAGGAGTGGCCTAGCAACAGTGTCAACGGCACAACAGAATGGCGCAAACTTTGATGTTATTGAATTGTCACCCATTGTCCACTGAACACCGGTGTTGTTAATCCGTGTGGCCTGCTTGACAAATTTCTCCATGAATATGCTCTTGATGGGCTCACATTTTCCGAACCAAAGTCCTGCCAATATCGTGTTTGCCAATATATACATGAATATTATTACTTTCTTCAGTCATTGATAATTATTATAATTTTTGTCTCAGGCTTGTACTACAATTACATCATATTAATATTCATGAAATTTCTAATAATTTTATCAATTTTGAATACATAGAATTCATGAACACAACTGAGAAGAGAGACTTAATTGTGTAGTATTTTCTGCCCAGGAAAAAACCGCCTATTATGCAGAGCAACTGTAATGATAAATATCAAGAAGAGAGTGGCAAATACTTTCATTTCATACACTGAAAAATAGTGCTTTCTTTCATTATTTTGGGGGATTATTCTATGCGGTATCCAAGTCAGGCCAAGTAGTTAATAAACTCAGAACCTTTCCTGCATATTAATGTCATACCAGATCAGGTTGGGATTGTTTTCTAGGAGAAATATTGCAAACTTTGAAAATCTCTATCGTAACCCGAGGAAAAAATATTTAGACAATAAAAATTCTCTAAAAAACTGCAAAATTGTCACCGGATATAAAAACATCAATCATAAACGTTCTCGGTCATTTTTACACTGATCAAAAAAGGAATATTGAAGGAAATGTATTAAAAACAAATTCCATTGAATATTGAGGTCAACAATTTTTTAAATGGGTGAAGTATTTCAAGGTTTGTAAATGTGGCCTAGAGTGTGTGGGCAGAATATTCCCCATTCTACATTTTCCTACTTTAAAGTTCATCTCACAACGCATATGCTGCGTTTCTTCAGTTATAAGTGAACACGCATCAGTGGTTAGGTTTTTTTCTTCCGTGATTCCTGTCCGCCACCCCCGACAAATATTTCCCGACAATTGCAATGAGGCGATCGTCTTTAGCATCCGGCACGTTGATGTGGACCGCACCTGTAATAGAATCAATCACAAAAATCAACACCAAGAAACACAAACGAGCAAGTAGCGAAAGTCAAATTTGTCTTAAGTACTAATTCTAATTGTTCATAACTAGGAAAACGCGTTATGTGTTTCCGCGTTGATGGATGAGCTAATAAGAATGAAACTGAATTATTTCAAAAAGTTAAATCAAGTTGATGTTTTGACGGCATTCAAATTAAAAATTAATGTTTTCATTCGGTTGATTTATTTCGTAGACTATTCTCATCATGGAGGAAATATTAGATGCAATCTAAGATACAATATATACACCTTGAGATCCAATTATATTCATTACTCATTCTGAATAATATTGTCACGGCCATGCCTAACCTAGCTGTCACCCCACTTATTAACACAACGACAACGACCTCAAGTGATAACTGTCACTCAGCATAATACAGCTGCGCGACACCTTATCAGAGTGACCAATACGTGTACTAGAGTAATCACGCCTGAGAGGCATCTTACCTATACTCACTCTCACTTCCGCCCAGAACATCCGACGATCTACATCTAATGTAATAAGTGTGCAACGTGTGTGTGTGTGAAGATGAGGACCGCCTTCGAGATCTACAATCAATAACTCGGGCGCACGTCTTGTATGGAGCAGATCAACAGCTCGATGAGTATAATGTTAAATCATTATTTTTACTAATTATTATTTTGGAAGGGTTATTTGGTTAGCAGGCTTTACTATGGTTGAACGACAGATACGGAATACGTGTCAACACCAGTATCTTCTTGTTACGCAGATGCTTACTCAGCATTTGCATCATCTTCGTTCACCAATAAATCAATGTTAGTTATTCCACCGACTGTGCCTAATTCCATCAGATAGTATCCCCGACAATAGTCAATCTAGGATGACCACCTTCCTTTTCGCATGCCAAGCGATGCCTAATCCAAGCTCCCACAAGTATGAGTTACATTTCCCACTTCACTGATTATAAGTAGGTATTACAAGTTAACCTATAATAATTTAGAAACCACTTATCTTCGTGACAATTGGTAGAGGTGCTGAGCACTAGATTTGACAATTAGTCGAGGTGCTGAGGCTAGTTTCGACATTCGGCGGAAATAAGTAAATCCCAACGCAAAAGTCATTTTTTTTTTTTTTTCCTATGCAAGTTTTTTTTTAAGGGAAGTGTGGCAGTTTGATAAATAAGTGCTTGCTCTAGCATGATAAATCAAATGCGATACATGTATACACAGGTCAGAGTTTTATCAAATGACACGTAGAAATATTACGGTAGACTTATATTTGAGGAACAATAATGGCGTCGTACAGGGCACAGCTACACTACAGACCAGTAACCTACACGGTCGGTCAGTTGGTCAAAATATACACCCCAACACGAAAAGTAGGGAAGTCGGAGAAACTAATAATGAGATGGCAGGGGCCGTTCAAAATAACAAAGCGCATTTCGGACCTAAACTACCTAGTTATGTTGAAGAAAGGTAAAGGTGTCAAGCTAGTAGAAGATGTAATAAATGTCAAGAGGATAAAACCATACTACAGCCCGAAAACATGCCCCATTCGATGCTCGACAGGACCCGATGCAAACTCAGTCGATCCGACAGACAATTAATACAACGTGCTAGAAGTGACGACAAAGCACGCACGGTAGCGTATAATATAAATACAGCTTCCTAAAATGTGTACAATAAAATAGTTTTCATTTTATTAGATGCGTTAAACATGACGTTAATATTTAGAAAGTAATGGATTTAGCAGGGATTTAGAATTGTGTAGAATAACATAGCATGTAAAAGTTGAACAGCGTCGTCCACGCAAACAGCGCAAAACGACATAGTGTATGACGAGATCATAGGAATGAGCGTGATAAGACAGGAAACAGCGACAAGACCGAGCAAAGTGCAGCTACACGATTACACGTGCAACAACACCTATAACACACGACGGAGGTTCCGCATTGTTACCGAGTGAGGGTTCAGAATAGACAGATAATTAAAGGATGAGCTTGCAGTAAACTTATGCCTTGGAAGTTTCCATGCACACTTCTCAACAACGTTATCAAAACCATACTATACAATGCATGATGTAAATTATATTATTGTCACCTTTCTCTACCAACAAACAGTTAGGGCAGGGCGATTAATTTTTTTTGTGTGTGTTTGTTTTGTTTTATTGATTTCATTATTACTTAGGAAGTTCGGATCAATAGACATCAGACGTCATGAGATTGAACACCGCAGTAACGAGTTAAATAAAGCGGGAAAAAGTAATTTAATGATTTCAGTTTTGTGGCAAATAGTAATGAGCGGGATAGTTAGAATTCAATAAGCGTATAAACTTGGTTTAACTATAAGTTTTTCAACAATAGAGTATAACAGGGGAACACGTGATACTTAGAAGTAATACACAGAAAACGTTCTCACGGCAAGCGAGAGAAGTCGCGTAGACGATCTAGAGAATGTCAGCATTCTGTCTCATATTGCACGCTCAGCTATATAGTTGCTCACCATAGCTAGAATCTCGTAAGGCAGGACAACGCCATAATTGATTAACATATAATAGCATGAGAAATGTACATAAAATAGCATAGGAACAGCATACATAGATACTAGACACACTTTAGGGTCGGACAAGCCTTTAATTTTTAAAGGAACATGAGGTTCGATGATTAAAACCAAGACAAATCAGTTCATTGACGAAAAGAAGGGCAATGAAGAAATAAGCTTACACACGATTGAGATAAGTATATGACAGTCGAAACAAGAACAGCAGGGATAAAAATCGAAGTCAACACAAACATACGAGGAAACCATAAATAGGGACAGTTACACATATACTTCGACCTTATAAACCCACTACGCTCAAACGAAGGATATAACGCCCCATATATAGGGACATGTACCAATACGAAACTCATAATTGGTTACTATACAAAAGCTAATATATACAGCAGTCTAGTACACACCAGAGTAGATATACCCAAGTCCTAGGTTCGATTACGGTTCACGCCACATTACGATAACCATAGGACGAATAAACACAACATCAACACGAGTTTGGATAAAACTGTAGTTCTAACACCACGGATGGTTGAATATACAATAAAGACGTCTTACGATATTCACAGGCAAAAAGGGGACAACTTCTTAGGATTACTTGACCGAATTAACATTGTCAATCGCCTCAGTTTTCAAGCGGAATAATCTTCGAGATCTCCTAAAATAATTAAGTGCGGCCTGTATGCGAAGGTCTGCGAACTTGAATTCTGAAACGATACTTTGATTTAGTTCACATAGGAGAAGTAAGCTAACAAGGGTTTAAGGTACCTGAAACATCCAGCCAAAGACACACGGACCATCAACGGCTAGAACACTACATTATCACTTCCAAATACGGACACAAACTTCGGATAGACGGAAATATTGAGAACTAAATATACCTGATTCCAATATACGTACAAACATACAAGATTAAGTACATGACAGAATAGTTATATCCAAGTAGTTGTGTACGGCAAAGGGGGAGATTTATGACACACAAGCAAGTCGCCTAATCTCATTATTTACACTGACTTCGATTAATAATACACCATAACAATTATAAGAAAAAATTATTAATTCAATTAGGTTTGCTGTCATGTTAAAATATCAAATACGCTACGGAATCACATTGTGTAGAGAGTAAGTTAGTTCTATGAAGGTGCAAATACGCTCCAAGAACGATACTCTTATTGTTTTGTAAGTTCATCTCGGATTTCACTGACGAGCATATCATAATGCAACAGTGTAATCACACATCCTTTCCTTCTCGTCCACCACCCAGACACTAGAACGAACATGTAAATATATCTAAGCTAACTATATACCGTATACATCCTACGATAATTATGTATGTATTTTATTTTTAATTCTATAGTCATAAATACAAATAGATATAGTGGGAAAATTTGTTGTATTCATACAAATGTATGTTAAGTTCATACGAATATCTAACATGAAAAATATATCTATATATATAAATAAAAACAAAAAACAACATGAATAAACGTTTGTCATCATTATGCTCTATCTCAACGTACACCTCACGATACAGAAAATCTTGGATTAAAATCCTGGTAACAAATAATTTGTGTCATTGTTGAAGTTATTTAATCAACCACGTGTCATGCATAACATTGTCATGAAAATAGCTTTAAAGGGACAAATAAGAGACACAGCAGTTACTACAATTATTCTGGAGGTAATACAGTTGAAACGTGAGATAATGTTATAACACCCATGACTACAAAAAACAGGGAAAAAAATCATAATTCAGAATGTATAATAATTATAATTTCATAAAGTTTCTCTTATGCAAAGAAATTAATTGTTGTTTTCAAAGTTATAGAAATGTATGTCGTACCGACGAGTGGAGCACTTGTTCAGGCAACCACACACGTCACACAGGGTGACGGCGAATGCACGCGCTATATTCGGGGTACATAATACACTCACGAAGATCCAAACCCAGGTACGGCAAACGGAGTAAAGCAAGCCAACGTCATCGGATGAGTTTCCCTGCCATTGCACAAAGCACATGATCTTCTCGCACAGACTGTACTTCCACGGGAGTGCAACGAGAGACTTTCTGCAACGTCGTCAACTCGTTGATAACAGGCACACTTCTTCCATCCACACATGCATACTCCAGCCTACATAACAGTGCACAGCTGACACCAAGGGCAAGGAATGAAAAGCTAAGTTCTCCAACATTTCAGAATAATTGTTTCTGATCAGTGAAAACGATAAAGTATTGGCATATTCAATGTTTTTCTTTCTATTGATTTTCAAAGTTTGTTTTCTATTTAGTTCAAGACTTTAGCTTGCCAATTTTTTTTTCTGACTGTTCAAAGTTACGACATAATGAGTGGAAACATTAATAATTGTTCATTCAATTTTAAACGTTATGATCCCATAGGGTATCACTCAGTCACTGAATGTAGAAACCAAACTCACAAATGACTTTCTATAATTTTTGTTCAACTTTTAGCCATAGCATTCAAAGAGCTGATATACTTTTTGTATTGTATTTAAATCATAATCTTTGCAGCTCTCAATTAATTTGTTTAGTATTCATATATATATTTTTACTTGAATTTTATATTACTTTTTGTTTCTACGTTACAACAACATTCAAATGAGAATGTGAATAACAATTATGGATTAGAATAAAAGGTCAGTCTCTTCAAGACATAATAATCAGAATGAATAGGTAACCATGTGCAAATACCACAACTGACAGATGAATGATTTCAATAAGGCAAAGTTACCAGAAAAACATTCGAAAATGTTTTCTTACACATGTTACATCTCAGCATCCTGTCACAGTTGCATAAACATGCTCATATTTACGCACTCATTACTGATACAACAATGATACTTATCATTGTTTATATTCTTAGATTACCATTCATACCATGGATACCATGTATTCCATTTCTCTATAACAATTTTGGGAATTATCATAGTCTCATATAAGATACGTCAATATGACGATTAGAGAATACATAAGCCTTCAGCAGGGAGTATTGCAAGACAAATACTTCCATTCCAAGCTACTTATGGAGAATAACAAAGGGAATTTCATACTTATATACTAGCTATAAGAGCCGCAAGTCAATCACCATACTGATCCCTTCTGTAATTTTTCAGTTCCACTGGGACCAACAGAAACCGGACGAGTGCCGACCGCTTCACACGGATATTCGACAGTCAGCCCGCTGACAGCCAAATACCGTGGGGGGACGTTGACAGTCGACGAGAACAACACGATTCAACTAACGACACCACACGAACACCGGATCGAAACTGACTCGTCCAAACTTCAGGATAACTACTTCGTTTCCTTCACTCGTGCTCAAGTGTCCACATATAAAAGTGTTGACTTAATAACAGTCACTTCTATCAGTGTCACGTGATTGTTAGTGTTTGTTAGTGAATCGTGTAAACGATTAAAAATTTCAGATGTTAATTCAAAGACAGAAAAACCTGAACTTGCCAAAGGCTCATATATATATATTTTTCTCAATCACATGATTATTGTGTAGAAAATATTAGGTTATCAGAGTACATGTAAAACAATCTTCAATTGATAATAATATATGCCAGGCACAACGTTGTCATGATAATGACTAGTGATTAACAGACAACTGTCATAATGTCTCAATGTCTAACCAAAAGACAAGGTATTAAATATTTAAAATGACTTGCTAGTCATTCAGTAGCAGACTATCAGTAGCTTCAACCTAAGGGAATTTCACTTGTTTAACCAATAATCACATACTAGTGTTTGTTTTTATTGTTTTGTTTTACTTTTCAATACCATCGATCTAGATCGTACTGCATACAAGCCGTACTCTGAGTTATTGATTCACATCAAGAAGACGTGGAGGACCGACGAATAACGAGATCACACACGCACACACATAACATCCAGAACTTCCACGACGTTGTCGTCAACCAACAGCCGACGAAACGGGAGACAACGCTACGAAGAACAGTTTCAGTTCAGGTTCAGTTTCCGAAGTCTCACGACAGACGACAACCTCAAAGAAGGCGATTCACAAGCCGAAGACGACATCGCTCTCAGAGGAATTTATTACATCACAGGAGAGGACGTCGACGTCAACCGATAGACACCGGAACGTCAGATAACAACCGGGGAGATAAATTTCAAACCAAAACAAACTGTCCGAAATTTTCTCGTAACAAACAGCAAAACCAAGGAAGGCGATCTACGAGCCGAACACGACATAACTCTCAAGAAGAGGAGGACCGATACAGATTTCGGGACGAAATCAAAAGGAGAGAGGGTGCTGTCACGGCCATGCCTAACCTAGCTGTCACCCCACTTATTAACACAACGACAACGACCTCAAGTGATAACTGTCACTCAGCATAATACAGCTGCGCGACACCTTATCAGAGTGACCAATACGTGTACTAGAGTAATCACGCCTGAGAGGCATCTTACCTATACTCACTCTCACTTCCGCCCAGAACATCCGACGATCTACATCTAATGTAATAAGTGTGCAACGTGTGTGTGTGTGAAGATGAGGACCGCCTTCGAGATCTACAATCAATAACTCGGGCGCACGTCTTGTATGGAGCAGATCAACAGCTCGATGAGTATAATGTTAAATCATTATTTTTACTAATTATTATTTGGAAGGGTTATTTGGTTAGCAGGCTTTACTATGGTTGAACGACAGATACGGAATACGTGTCAACACCAGTATCTTCTTGTTACGCAGATGCTTACTCAGCATTTGCATCATCTTCGTTCACCAATAAATCAATGTTAGTTATTCCACCGACTGTGCCTAATTCCATCAGATAGTATCCCCGACAATAGTCAATCTAGGATGACCACCTTCCTTTTCGCATGCCAAGCGATGCCTAATCCAAGCTCCCACAAGTATGAGCTACATTTCCCACTTCACTGATTATAAGTAGGTATTACAAGTTAATCTATAATAATTTAGAAACCACTTATCTTCGTGACAATATCTTTGATAATAAAGAAGGCTTTGTTTTAATAGTTCTTCAATAATTGATGACACTTGTTGCTTGGATTTAAATGGTTTTCTTAATAGCTTTGAATGCTGCACAAAAATGTCATTATATAATTTTTTATATCTAAACGACTGATTGGATTCCAGTGAAAGTTTGGAATCATGTGTACCATTATTATATTGAAATTCGGTGAAAATTTTAATTTTTTTGAAGGACATTTTTTGTACGAAAATTTTTCTCCGGCTTATTCTTATGGGTAATTTGGAAAATGGAAAATTAGTTTTCTCAGAAGTGGTGCAATCGATTGCGCATAAAAATCAATGAGATTCAATCCAGATGATGACACTTGGGCTTGCCAAGTTTCAATTGAATTTGAATTTTCGTTTGACCTGTAGAGCGCGAACAAAAAAAAAAAAAAAAACAAAAAAAAAAAAACATGTACATTTTTTTCGGGTCAAGTGTAATTGAGTCTTCGCTTCGCTCATCCAAAAAAATCCTATTAATTATTCATCATCAAATAGAATTGAAATTTCCATCTATAATATTAGTCAATATAACCTGTTTCTTCACAGATTTTTGTTTTCATTTTATTTACACAAGAACATAGGCCTATAGTGTCATAGTGATATCTAGTGATGTACCAGTATTTATTTTATACACTACATACCTAGTCTACTTTTTATGTCGCAAATAACACACTGTGCATATTTAATTGATGATAAATAATTTCAGTGTTTTGATCATCATTTATCTGATATGCCATCTGATGAAAATCTAACCCCTTGATCAACCTACAGTTCAGGATGCCTCTAGAAAGAGAAATGAAATGTATTTACAGAGGGGTCGTCAAACCACTTACTCTTGAAAGCTTCGTAGATCCGGAGGGAGGAAAACGCCCTCTTGGTAGGGCTTATTTTTTGGCCATTGAAATTGCTCTGCAGTTCATTTGACATACGCGCCGGCATGATGGACTTGACGGCGCCAGTCATGTCAGTCCCCCCGCACATGCGTAGTTCCCCAACCTGGAACAACACAAACATAATATACTAAATTACATGATTTGTTTGCTGCCAATATGTATTTATTCACTTATGAATGTATCTGTAGAACGTACTTGGAAATTATCATGTTTGTGAGAGACAATCCTCATTATTTTAAAAAGAACAGTGACTTCCATCAATTCAATACCAGACATGGCTCTTATCTTTGTCAAACTCGAAGAAGATTAATTATTGCAGATCACGATCCAATAAATGCAGGAATAATTATATATAATGATCTGCCTCAAATTCTGAGAGATCAAGGTAATAATAGAAGTGTATATAAGAATAAGGTTAAACATTATCTCCTCAACCATGGTTTCTACAGTGTAGATGAGTTTAAAAATGGGAAGAATTGTAAATGTAACCTCTGTACCACTTAGTTCTTGTCATTCATCTGTGGAAACTAACATATTTAATTTTTTACTATACTTATATTTTATTGTTATGTTCCAAAACTTGTGTGATCTTTCGACCACACACAAGAGTGTAATTGCATCATTAATATTATTATGTATTATTTGTATGTCGATTAATGGAATAAATATCTAATATCTTTATAAACGTGTATCAGTTTGTAGGTACTATTCAATTATCCCCTGAGTGTATACATGCTTTGTTAATCAAGTTCATTTCAGTAGTTCTTCTGTTTCTTCATCTGCCTTATGTCGGCCCTGACCACCTCCAACTCGGTGTAGACTGATGACATTGTAGCTTTCAGTCCAATCCTACTCTAAATTGACTAAATCGAAATTAAAAAATAAGAATTAAATTTTAAAAATAATCAAACTAAATCTGAAAAAACAAAAATGGATCTTTGTAGCTGGGATTGCGGGAAAAGCAACTCGTTGAAACTTGAATCAGTTTAAAATATTACGTGTATTTTCAACAAAATGACTACAATGACGTTAAGACAAAACACAAAACTTCAATCTTGTAACAATGGAACAAAGAAAAGTTGTCATCCCAATGGCCTATTGAGATCACAACGTGATTTTAAATGACACAAAAAGAAATTAAACTACCTTCATACAAACAATACTGAAAAATATATATATTTATTTAACTGACCAGGGCAGATTGGTTTAAACAATGTCTGATTTTACCGTGATTGGTCCCTCGCTCGCTGGTTCGCTCACCCCACGCGCGCACACGCAAGTTTCCGCCGAACCACGCGTCTTCGAGTCCCGGGGCGGGTAGTCACGTCTTCTCACCGAGTTCGCCTTGTTCCACGTTCGTTGTCAACAAAGCTGGCGATGTTGGACTCCGCCAAGCTGACGATGCTGAACTACCCGGTTCGAAGTCGGAACCCACAACCAGTGATCTCCGGTCGACGTTTTCACTGACTTGTCTCTCTGATTGTCTATATCGTTCTGTTCTCATCTCCCTGTTTCACCAGGCTTGTCCTGTAGGAGCTTACTTTCGTTCGACCAATAAAATATGCGGATACAAATTTAAACCAATCACAATTCACCATACATCAGCTTTTGGCTTTTGGGGCTTGATGCATCCCCTGGTCATATATCTGTCACTTCTTAAACTTATTGTATCTGCCCTATGCCGAGTGTTCTGATTAAATTATGGTTTGTACACATTTGACAAAATACACTTGAAACACTAGATACATTGGTACAAGATGAATATAAACAGAAAGTTAATGCAATTGAGAAAAACAACTGAAGTGTGCTTGTGGAATGGGGGATGCAGGCACGAGATGACGGGGTGAAGGGTGTTAATGGATGGTCGTCATAAAATCAACAGACTCAGAAAGTCAAGACAACGTGGGAATTATCAAACAAAAAGAACTTATTAACATCAGAATTTAGACAGGGAAAACTGGCATGTTACAACATGAATGCTAAAATGAGAATAAAATAGAATACATTAATTCTCGGAAAAACAAACTAATATCGCCCACAACACAATTTAACTATGAAACTCAAACAGATATTCACTTGGGTAGTATCTAGTGTCTTGTGCTCAAGCCTTTATATAGGTTTCATCAATAATGAAGTCGAAAAAAAATCAAATTACAGAACATTTTTCATTTTTTAGCTGTGCAGTTTTTTTAAAAAACAAGTGGCCAAGTATCTTATATTTAATTACCATACAAAATAACGATATTTGCTGATGAATATTTCAGGATCGGTCAAAACTAAATTGGGAAATCACTTTCAAAATGCTGTACTCATATTAACAATGAAAAACAAATTGAAATATGTCCTTCTGTTTGAAAAATCAAATCTCATATCCTGAAAACCGAAAAATTATCTTGGACTCCTGCGTGTATAACATTGTACTTTTCTGAACCACTAACTGATAATTACTAGTCAACTAGCAATTAATTTTGGATGGAATCTTACAGAAATAAGCAGAAGCATAACAACAACTAATCCACATATTCAATTTGATCCACAAAAATATCAAAGTTTATGCCAAAAATATTGACCAGACTCGTATGTTGAATAGAATCAGTTTTACTTTGTGAGGGTGCGTTTTTCTGCGAACTTGATAACTTAAATCGTAGCACTAGAAATGAAAAATTAATTGGAATTATAATAATCGACAAGTGTGGTCAGCTCAGAAATAAGAGTTGAAGAAGAATGTGAAGTTACAGTGCTGTCTTACCATCAGAATATCCCGGAGTATCGGCGTCAGTGTATGCTGCTGTTTTAGTGCGTGTTTCTGCGTGTTCTGGTGAAGGTGGTGAGTGTGTGAGTTCCAATGACAGGGATGGTGAGTGTGATACGTCATGACCCGGAGTGGAGATGAGGGTCGGATCCGTTCTTCGACCATGTCTTGTCCGTTTCCTCTCTGAGGTCTCTTCGTCGGCTGACGAGTCAAACCTCGGCAAACCTCTTCGACCTCTCCCAAGCGTCCGCATAGTTGTCTACAAATAATTGCCAGTTCGTTGCGTGTGTGAGGGGTGGCCGGCAGACCGAGTGTCAAGGTTGTGGCCGGTACGTTGCGCGTCGGGGGAGTTGCCGGTTCTCCGTTGTAAGGGGGAGGAGCAGTCATTCTTTGCGAGCGCTCCAGCCGTCCGCCATCTCTGTCACGGCTTTATCTTCGCATCAATATCTCCAGCTTTGGCGTCTGGGAACGATTGTCGTACCGCAACTAGAAATGAAGAGAGATGGCATGTTATGGCTTTAGTTATCAAAATGTCGTCTTATACGAATTAATGCATATCAGTCTAATGGACCATCAATGACTTAATTACTTCAAGGCCGACTCAAAATTCATAAATCAATAAAAAAATCAATAATATTGATTTATAAGAGCTGATTTATAGGTACTACGGTGGCCGTTCGATTTTGATATTTTCCATCAATTCATATTTTAGCACTTCGATATTGAAGAATAGACGCATCTATCTCGTGATATCGAGTGAATGGACTATTCAAGTACGAACAAAAATGTAATGTATTTCTCATAACGTTATGCTACCACATGAATATGTTTCTTCATTGAAAATATGCTTTTGTATAAAATTAATACATTTTATAACTAACATGCAATCTGTTATAATATAGGCCAAGTAATTCGGCCAATGCTTGAGTATGCTAGTTCAGTCTGGGATCCGCATGAAGTTGGACTAATAAAGGCTGTGGAGAAGTCAGGTACGCGACTTGTTTTCAATGGCGTAACGCCCTTGAAAACAAGTCGCGTACCTCCGTATGTCAGCAGTGATCACAGTTCATAGCATGCAAGTGCACTATACTCTCAATTTCTCTACATGCACCAACTCACCTTTTCTCAATCCCGTCCTGATGAAATGGTTGTATTTATTCAAACGCCCCCAATCATCGGGGTTGGTGAGCTTATTTCTGCGCGGCACTTTTCTACTCTTGATTGCCAGTAACTGCACAATATTGCGGATCTTATGTTTCATTGCGCCTAGACTGGTGTTACGCTATAAGAGAGACATATTGCATCAATTAGATGGGACTAATTTTCAGGAAATCAAGACAGTGAACTAAAATCGAAATTGAAATACGATTAATACTTGTGGGTGGTGGAGTGGTTGAGTTTCCAAAGGGATCATGGAGAATCACTCTCATTAAACTGGAACAACAGCACGATCATGCACTACTATTTGGATAAGTTTTATGTCTGAATATATCATAGTTTCGAATACATTTCTTGTTCACAGGCCTGAATCCAATCACACTTGGAAAATCATAACAAAACTGTGGCTATGATCCACAAGATGCCAATTGGAAATCAGCTCGAAGTTTTTGAATCACTGAACAAATATCACCTGTGAATCATTTTTGATTTAATAATTGGTTCACCCAGGGAGACAATTTTTTCAAGGATTTTTTACCGCTGATATCTTCCAGTGATATTTTTTCCGCATACCCAAATTTTCATTTTAAAAAAATGCTGTAGACCTAGGCCTATATATAATTTGGAACTCTAATATTCATTCAATTCACATCCAATTCCACATATTTTTCAGAGATATGATATTAGGTGTATTATAAATGATTTCCGTGATTTTAAATAAGACTGATATTCTCATACCGATGATCCACGACTTCTTTTCACTTTACATCCATAACAATTATTCGGTCAACTTACCAAGATATCACTGGTTCCAAGCATTACCATAACACTTTCAGTGCAGGGTAATTGGTTCTTAACCCGAAGGCAGCGTAGCTTGGTAGCTGCATTGCCAAGGGTTTGGCCACTATAGGTCAGTCCTAATCTAAACCTTCCTCCTCCGCGTTGTCGAGGTCCTATAATTAAACAATAGCACTGAGTACTGACAATAGCATAACGCATCCGATTATCTGTTATTATATATAATACATGGTAATGAATAAGCAGAAACAGTAATATATTGAATATTACTTTATAATTGGTCGTCAAGTAGAAACAAAATTCAAAAGGTTTCAATGCTACCCATAAATCAGAGTACATGTTGTATTTGTTTCTGAATTGATCTCTAAATCTCTTTTTAGTGACTTGTTGAATTTGATGTTCGTTGGGGTAGCCTTTAATATTGTCACATACAAAGGAAGCTCTTTGTCTGTGACATTGTCCTCGAAGAATTCTTCTACTGAGTAATACGCTCTGTTCAAAAGCAGATATTTTGATAAGAGTTTAAATTTTGTGATTGATATAATGCATTGATTGATTAATGCATCCGGTAATTTATTCCACATTCTTTTTAATGAAAATGAAAATTTTAATTAATTTCAATTCAAAATATTTAAAATAAATATAAATCCGATTGACATTATGTCACATGCAGTCGATGCAGTGTGTGTCAACTAGTAAAACATTTCGGACAAGTTAGTACAACCTCTTCCCGGCGATTTCTCCGACGGGAATTATGCCATCGGCCAACAGTTGGCTTCACAACCCTTAGTTTGTTGTTCGTCACGGCGGCCCAAGATTCTTGCCAGGAATTTGTCATTGCAACCTTGAAATGATTTCTAAGGTCTGTTATAGGAAGCCGCGAGTCGAATGTTCGTGTTTTGCCTGTCGCTTCCTTCGCCGCCTCATCAGCGCGTTCATTTCCAGCAATCCCTGCATGCCCTGGTATCCAGCAGAAGACTACCTCACATCGCTGCGCCTCGAGCTCAGCGAGGAGGGTCTGGATGTTCTGCACCAGTTGTTGAGAAGGTGAGAAACTATCCAGGGCCTGCAGGGAGCTGAGGGAGTCGGTGCAAATCAAGAATTTCTTGCCTCGGTGTCGTCTTATATGTTTCAGAGCCTGCGAGATAGCGAAAAGTTCGGCTGTGTACACGCTGCACATTGGACTGAGTCTGTATTGGAAGCTCGACGACGCCGTTACGAAAGTGCACCCAACTGCTCCTTCCATCTTAGAACCATCAGTGAATATAAAATTGTGGTCCTGATACTTGGACGAAAGCTCACAGAAATACTGTCGGTACACTGAGTCCGCAGTGTTGGCTTTAGCGTGCCGAGCCAGCTGTGTGAGGCAGACTGGTCTGGGCACGGTCCATGAAGCGACTTTACTGCAACCAGCAGCGTACACGGCTGGGAGATCGCCGAGACCTCGGTCAAACAGTTCTTTGGTCCTGATACCAAGAGGCCTGGTTGCATTTAACCGGGCACTATAGATTCTCTCATAGGAGGGCCGGAAGATATACCTATACGTGGGGTTGTTTGTCTGTCCGCTGAGAGCGGATATATAGCTCAGCGCGAGGTATTTTCTCCTTTGTTCTAGTGGAGGCTCGCTCGCCTCGCAGTGCAAGCTGACAATAGGGCTTGTCCGGAAGGCTCCAATGGAAAGTCTGATGCCAGCATTATGAACCGTGTTGAGTATCTTCAGGTAGGAAGGCCTAGCTGAAGAGTAGATGATGCTCCCATAGTCTAGCTTAGAACGTATGAGTGCTCTGTACAGTGTCAGCATGACTGTGCGGTCAGCACCCCATGACGTATGGCCTAATACTTTGAGAAGGTTCTTATTTTTCATACATTTTGCTTTGATTCCTTCCAAGTGGAGCTTCCAATTTAGCTTGCGGTCCCAGATCAGTCCTAGGAACTTGACAGATTCTGCAATAGGCATGTTAGATCCAGCCAGTGTTAAAGAAGGTTGAGCCACATATCCTCGGAGTCGGTTGAAGTCGACACAAACCGACTTGGTTGATGAGAACCTGAACCCATTCTCGTCTGCCCAGAGCTCCAAGCGATCGATCGTAAGTTGGAGCTGGCGTTCTGCCGTGCTCAACTTTGCGGATTTGTAGCGGATCGCAAGATCGTCGACGAAGAGCGAGCACACGAGGTACACGAGGTAATGCCGTTTATGGCAATAAGAAACAGGGAGCAACTGAGCACAGATCCCTGTGGCACGCCGTTCTCCAGTACATAGGGAGCAGATATGAGGTTATTAAGGCGAACTCGAAAGCTGCGGTTTGACAGCAATCCAACAACAAAGTTAGGCAGGTGTCCTCTGAATCCCCAATTGTGTAACGTCTTTAATATGCCATACCGCCATGTCGTGTCGTATGCTTTATCCAAATCAAAAAACACTGCCAGAAGGTGCTGCTTCGAGATAAATGCATCTTGAATGAGTGATTCCAAGGTAACCAGGTGATCCAACGTTGAACGGTGCCTGCGGAAACCGGACTGTTCTACAGCTATAAGATGACTCGATTCTAGAACCCACACAAGACGTCTGTTTACCATTCGTTCAAGTAACTTGCAGAGGCAACTGGTCAGTGATATTGGTCGGTTGATGTTGTTGATGTTACATCTCGAGCGAGCAGCAGATGGATGACCGTCGTATCCCCCCATATATCTACTTATACTGAAAATGTTTTCGAGAGGATCCTGATTGAATCGTTGTCATAAAGAAAAGTGAACCTTCCCCCCTCATGTCTTCCCATAAATCTAAAACACCGTGAACTGTCATCTTTAAGCCCGCAAAACACGGCGGATTGGGTGCAAACTAGCGGCCTTGCCCTTGCTGCACTTGCCAAGTGTCAATCCATTCAGGCACTGATTTCAAACACTGCACAGCTATGGTATTTCCATCGGATATCGCGCAATTGAACGGATTTGCTACATTTAGTCGCGAGCTATTCAGTGCATCAAAAAGATTATTGAGACGTCGAAAAAACAGACCCGTATCGCGCGCACTGGGACCCAATTGCTCTGTGCTAACCCCGGTGAGAATCATAGCCGAAACAGTATGAGAAAACACTTGAACCGCAAGTTTAACACTCATTTCTTTCAAATCCGTTCTGTCGAATGTGTCGAGAACTTAGTTTACAGGCAGCCCTTGCTAATCCAGAGGTCGAATCTAGATTATACGCATCAACCAAGTCATTCCACGACACTTCTTTCTTTTCTAGGCCTACATAAAAGTTTTTGGTAATGAGATTGTTCCGAATACTCTTGAATAAATGTGGTACATCATAAAGCATATAAATTTTGTGTCCCCGGTGCTCGAAATGTCTCTGATCAGTTGAAATGCCAATATGCTTAGCTAGAGATTGATTATTAGAGCCTTGATCGCAAGTCATAGACCTAATAATGGCGCCTGCCTTAAATAACTCTTCTAACATAGCAGCGAGCAATGTTTTAATTTGCTCCCCTTTAACAACGGAGTGCGCAACGAAATATGCCACTGGCAGCTTGTAATTGTGCTCAAGGCCACGAATCATGAGAACAAGTATGTGCGATCCCCTCTGCCTAAAGACCCTGAATCTTCAAACCCTTCTATCAAATCATGTGCCTCATTGTACACGTAATCTTTCTTTATTGTCATTTTATCGAACAGCAATGTACACTGTCGTTCATCAATTGTCATCTCAGACATTCTACTTTTGAGCTTTTCCATTAATGATGGACAAATACCCGCACGCAAATCCAGAACACTTAACCACATAGCAATTGTGCGTTGACACGGAAGTGCAAAACCTTTATTTTCCCTTAAATCGTTATATAAAGAGGGCGATCTGTAGTACATGGCGAGGGCTAACTGTTTTTCTGTCTCGTTCCATGGTTGTCCAGCTTTGTGCATAATGCTCATCCCCATTAAAGTATGCAAATCAGGAGAAACATACTCTTTCGCGGCATTAAGTATTTCTTCCTTACTCAAAGGCCTTTCATTAGCCTTATCTCTAGCCCCCTTATAATAGCTAGCTGAACGTCTGAGTCGGCGGTTATTTTTATTTGACTTTTCAATTTTTGATTCTAATTTTTTTTGATAACAAATGTGCTTATAATAGTCCACTAATTTTCGAGTATTTCGTGGCGTTGAAGTTCTGTGTGATACGAAGTGATGCATCTTTTTGGGAGGAGTCGGTAAATTGATTGATGCATCCCCCCCTGACTCGATCATATTTTCGTAATCAACTAACATTGACGCAACTGGGGAATCAATTGGGCTGGCGGCCACTGCATCGCTTATATCTACGCTCGGCATGTCACTTAAACTACAGCTGATACTGCAGTCCCCTGCATCTGTATATATAATATCTATATCCTCTACACTATCAGTAACCATATCCAAGTCGCAAACCACTTCCTCTAGATCTTCAGTACTGTCATCTAATAGGGACCCCATAACTATTCTATCATGTAATATCTTACCGTCGAGCGTCGGCACAGCGTCGTGCTTAACGGAATTATGGAGCTCGTTCATGAATGAGTCGGCCGTGAAATGTCGTTGACAAATTGACATGCTGAGCAACTGCTTACCCGTTTTCAACAGCAAATCGTCGTTATCAGCCCGCAACACCCACTCCGCGCGCCTTTTGAATAAAAGTATTAGTTTTACTTTTCAACATTAACGTCACATCATCAAACTTACTATGAAGGTATTCATGTATTCACGCAAATAAACTATAACATGCATATAAATTTGACATGCCAAATGGTTCAATGACCCTTCGGTGACATCAACTAAACGAAACGAGGACTTTTCGTTATTTGAAATCTCATTTCTCTGTCATTCAGGCTAATACTCGTTTCCACTATCAAAATACGCCCAATAAAATAACCTTCCATCACATCACACCATCATCTCATTCATTATGTCATGATAGACATGAACGGGAGCGATATCCCGTTCATTGAAACAGTGAATATTCAATAAAAATAATACATTCTAACGTTATGTTTATCAAATTTAGAAGCTAGAACAGACAATTCTTTCTCTATTTCATCCTCCCTCTTTATTAACATCTACATCTCCATTATCAGTAGACATTTCTGCAACATGGACAGTCAGCAGCCCCCCCCCCCCCTCAACTTGACACAATTGACACTATCTCGACACAATTGAACTCAACCGAACTCAACCACAGACATCTTTCCTTAATGTTATTGTTGGAGGGGGACTGCGGCGGGGGGGGGGGGGGGCTGTGTGGCTAATCAAGTTGATATATATACTATACATACAGGACTTCATTTGTAAATAGAAAGGAACCAGTAACGCACCTCAAATAATCCTTTCTACCCCCCCCCCCCCTTCCCTCCCCCAACCAAGACTACGAACATAGGTATATCATTAAAAAAATTACAACAGATTAATTAATTAATTGAATCGACTAATAGGCTGATTATAATGAGAAACATTCTTAGAATAGAACAATTTATCCATCTCTAAAAATTATATTGCATGGTATCTATTAATTGTTGCATTTTCTCACTCAGGGCCAAACTTCCGCTTCAAGCTTCGAAACAGAAATGGAACAGCTGATGAACGAACTTGGTGTGTGGAAGACGAGGGATCCTGAGGCACAAATCAAAACAAGAACAGACTCCAATGACAAATTGAATATTTTATATCTTCACGCTGGTGAAATGGTTGCTACGCTCAAGAAGTTTCCTGAATTGCTGTTGATGGACGCTACTCACTGAGTCAATAATATTAGAGTGCCTGCAATCGTCTTCATGTGTTCAGACGGATAAGGCAACGGGAGGATTGTTGGCTATTGCTTCGTGTGCCATGAGCAACAAGAAAGGAAGCCATCACAATTTCACCAATATTAATCGTGATGTACGCCAGGAGACGAGAACCGTTATAGTTGATGAAGACTAACGAAATCACCTCCATCGAGAAAACACGTCCAAATGACATCGTACATCTTTGTCGATTCATGTACAGAGAGTAGTCCAATCTGAAACTATGCATGAACCTAATGCCACCAGAGAACACGTGCACACGATACTGAATAAAATGCTGTACAGCGACAGATCTGGAACATATGCAGCACTATCGAGATCTTGTTCTCATGGGGCCGCTTATGATAAGGAAGATGCCGTGGAGACCCCACTCCCCACATTGTCAGACACCACCCACCCTCAGAAATAAAATAAAAACTGATCCGCTCTCAAGAAACACGTCCGAACCCGACAAGATCTCGACACCGAATGCCTCGAAGAGCGTTGAGCATACCCCGTTTAGATGTTACAAGATGCACAGGGGCAGTAACAACGTCGTGAAGCTGCAAGATTACATGCTGTACTACGTCACTGTGGTGTTCCCTTTCTTTCTCGTTGCAGGGCCTTGTGCTTCCGTATTATTGTTTAGACTCATAGACACATTATTAGTCACCCGTGTTTTTCCCAAATAGACATCCGGTTCAGGGGACAACGCTCTAGTTGCTTCACTGACAGTGCTTCAGAATAGGTTTCCATGTCGCATGCAATCTCTGTGCGTCATCTCTCTTATTCAGATTGTGGGGCCGTTTCTCAATGTCGATAGCCTCGCGTATTATGCGGGGGACTTGGTGTTGAACTGTGGATAGAGTCTTCTCGTTAGCAAAGTCGATCCAGTACGTGTCCCTCCTGCGTTGCATGTTGTGCTCTTATTCTGTTTTGCAGCCAACTCATGCTCCTTCACTCTGGCAGACAGTGTTGCTATATTTTAAAACGAGAAAAACGATGAGTGCGATAAGCGCCGAACATCGTCCCTCTTATTCAAGTTATGAGGATGTCTTTCGATCTCGAGTGCTTCCCTTATTATCCTGGTATACAGGTGGGAGACGGATGCTAAGGACTTCATTCCATCAAAATTGATTGTGTGTCCCTTCGTAGACGAGTGCTGTGCTAACGCAGAGTTCTTCTCGTTTTTGGCGACGCAGTTCTTATGTTCTTGCAGTCGCGCTGACATCTTTCTCCCCGTTTGTCCTATGTATGTTGCATCGATTCTCTCACTAGTCAAAGAGCTTCTGACAACTGCTTCCTAACGACAGTGAGACAGAAGAAAAAGTTTGAAATACTTTTCAGTAGACAAAAACCCGAAAGGACAATGAGACTAGATCCGTCACGAGTGGTCCACAACTTTTCATCACTTGAATTAAAACCGTCAACAATGAGCATCTTAACCAAAGGTTTCAATTACGCAATCGCTCCCAATCGGTTACCAATTGAAAAGATTATTTGTGGCATAGAATCAGCTATAAAAGGCTTACCTGACGCATCAGCGGAGAAAATAAGACAGAACACCGTAGCTATATTGAGGAAATCAAAACCTCCTCAACGTAACATTTCGAGAGAGGAACTTCTAGCTCTTAGAGAGCTGAGACAGAATACGGATGTTATAGTACTCCCAGCTGATAAAGGTAACGCCACCGTTATTCTGAATTCATATGATTACAAGTAAAAGATGGTAGAGATACTTAAGGACCCAGCCTACACAGTCACGACTCAGGATCCCACGGTCTACTTGGAAAAGACCACTCGCACCCTCATATTAGCGTCACCAATAGAAACCACAGTACAGAGACAAATAATACCCCGAGCTAACGCCTCGCGTATACCAAAACTATACGGCCTTCCAAAGGTTCACAAAACAGGTAACCCACTCAGACCCATTGTCAGTGCCATGAACTCACCCACTCAAGACCTGGCTCGTTACCTTGCCAAACAACTTCAACCTCTAACGGAAGACGCAAAGTCATACGTCAAGAACTCAACACATTTTGTGGACTTGATCAGGAACATCCAGCTGGAACCTGAAGACCTCCTAGTCAGTTTTGACGTAGTTTCGCTGTTCACGAAAGTTCCAGTATTTGAGGCTTTGGACATTATAAGAGAGAAATACAAACCAGCAGAACATATAATGAAGTTGTCTCAGCATTGCATGAACACCACCTATTTTATATTCGATGGTATTTTCTATAAACAAGTCGAGGGGGCACCAATGGGTTCACCTCTCTCGCCAGTGGTGGCCAACCTCTATATGGAAGATTTCGAGAATCGTGCTCTTGACACATCACCATTCAAACCCAAGTGCTGGTACCGATACATCGATGATACGTTCGTAGTATGGCCTCACGGACCCGATAAACTTGAGAACTTTCTCGACCACCTCAACAATCAACATGTAAATATTCAATTCACAATGGAAATGAAAGCCAATGATGTTCTACCCTTCCTTGACGTCCTAGTAATCAAGAGACCGGACGGACTTTCAGGCCATACTGTGTATAGGAAAGACACTCACACTAATCTTTACCTCAACGCAGCTTCACACCACCATCCGGCACAGATAAGGTCGGTAGCTAATACACTAGCCGCACGGTCCCGCAGAATCGCTGACAAAGACCATCTTGACACCGAATTCAAAACCCTCCAAAACGCCTTAGAACAGAATGGATTCTCAAATCGCCTCATTCACAAAGCTTGGAACCTGAAACCTCGAGTGGAACCCACGGAAAAGAAGGAGGAACCTCGAGCGGTGGCTTACTTACCATTCATCAAAGGAACCACAGATCTTCTTAGCAAATTACTGGCAGCAGAGAATATTAAAACGGTATTTTCGACAGACAAAAAGATCGGAGAGCTACTGAGAAGTGCGAAAGACCAAATACATTTGGAGGATCGGGGAGTGTATGAAATACCTTGCGGCGACTGTGATGAAAAATTTTGGGCTTATTTTTTTTTTTTTTTTTTTTTTTTGTGTGTAATTTTGTACGCGGCATACAGGTCAGGAAAAAGTTTCAATCAACTCGAAACTTTTTTCCTAAATTGGTGTTATACCAGAATAGTTTGGGATTGTTTTTCAGAAAAATCGGTCAAACGGTGTCTCCGGAAAAAATTTGGAAAGAATGGAAATTCCCCATAAGAATAGGCCGGGGAGAAATACTTGGAAAACCGAAATTTTCCAAAAGCTCTCAAATTTATACTGAATGTGGAAAGATCTATCATACATATTTTAAGCGATTTGTGAGACAATCGGATGTGAAATAACGAAGAGAACGCATTTTTTATGTACTTTTTTACACATCAATAAAAGCAATTGAGAAAGCAATTAAGGAACTATCAAATATGAGCAACAAGTGTCACCAATAGATTAAAACGTTTGAAATCTGTGATGGATATCAAGAAGGCACTGGTATAATTGTTTGGAAACCAAGGTTTATATACCAACAGACAGCCGCGGTTTTTAAACCTTTGAAGTGATCCATGGTCTGTATATGTACATTGAGCTGACCAAATGTTCCTAATTCTACATTTCCATACTTCTAAGCTCATCTCACAACGCATATAAGGCGTTTTCCTAGTTTATAGATTATGTAGCTTCTGGGCAATTGTAAAAATTAAGAATGACTGTAAAAAGATAATTTACAAACTAAAAATACAAATCCTCTATTTTGAAGCATTTTTTGTGTATTTGGAACTTTTTAATCCGATTTCGCCAAAGTGTCCCCCCGTCTCGCCAAAGTGTCCGGTTTTGAAGTATGTTAAAAGCATATACTTGCCTATCATGAACGGAGGAATCATGAATCAGAGGACGGCGTCTAAGGTAGGCCGGGGTTGAACTTAGTCTTTGCAATCCACTCTAGGATGCTGGGATACACCCAAAACCCACGTGTTCTTTATTCACTTATAACAAGCATATCTATGAATCACTGTGCCCCCCCCCCTCCCCCCTTCGCATGGTACCTACATCGTCACAGGTGTGGGGGATGAAAACACAGGTGGTAATGGTCAAGGGATCAAGGAAAAATTAAAAGGGTCACATTTCATTTTTTCTCTTCAAAATGGCTGACCTGGAAAAATGAAATGATAGACAATTGCGTTTTACATATCCCGTACACATTTTATATTTGTAAAAGTAAAATTGGCCGTCGCCTATGTGTCCGTCGCCCAAGTGTCCAACGATAAAGTGGATGAAAGTAGATCGCCTAAGTGTCCGTCGCCTAAACGTCTCTCGCCTATGTGTCCGTATACCACAGGTTCTAAAGCTCAAACTACCCGCGCGTTAATGAACGTCAAATGATGTGTACATATTTTATAATTCGTTGTAAAATTATCAAATAATTACTCAAAGACAGCATTGCAATATCTACGTGAAACTTTTTCTCGTATATGAGTGTTGACTAAAAAATGTGCTGTAATTTTGTTAAAATTCGATAATTTTCGTGGAAAAAACATGTTATATTTCAAACCTGGCAACACTGAGTCAGACCTTCAGTCGGCAACAACTGCGCATTGCGTTCCTAGGTCCGGTCCAGTGGTGAACAAGATGAAGGCGCGAGCCACCTGAGCGCTAGTGGTGTGGGGTAGGGGGGACGGTCGCTCGGAACTTACAAGCTACACACAAAACCACAGCATAGATGCGACATAATTTAGCTTGTAATTATCATTCGTGTTAATTCCCTCCCACCAACAATTAGGTTATATGGGAGTACCAATGATCGGGTGATGATGGAACTATGAAGTGTTGATAGGAAGCACATTTACAGAAACCCATGTCTCGTGCGGGACTCGAACCCACGCCCGACCTGACTTCAGTTTCTACCCCTAGCGATGATTGACTGAGCCACAGGGGCGGCCATCTCATTCACTCAAAGGCCATATATTATCAATTTGTGCTAATATAATACAATCATACATTTATTTATTAATTCATTATTATTATTTTCAATTACATATTTTATGAATTAAACACAACTTAATGGTTCAAGTCATGAACATCAGTAGTAACAAGCCATTCCCGTGGCTCAGTCAACTATCGCACTGTGTTGAAAACTGAAGTCATGCTGGGCGTGGGTTCGAGACCCGCACTGAACATGGGTTTATGTAAACGTGCTACCTATCATCACTTCATCGTTCAATAGTCACCTGCTCATTCGTACTCCCATATAACCTAGCTGTTGGTGGGGTCGTTGAGCAAAATTAAAATAATATAACTTATATGAAAATGATATAAAAATATTACAAAAATGATGAATTGCTATATGCTATGAATGTGAGTATAAATGGATTCTTAAAAAGGCAATAGACTGCAATATTAACTGCTAAAATTCCAATCAAATTTATAAAATCTTAGTTTCGATTGAAATTCCTGCAAAATTCAACAAAAATACTTGTCATAGTGTCCCTAGCGCCCTTCAGAAGACCAATCACAGTGATATTCTAAATATTATAGGGCAAACAAATATGTTTGTTTCAAATATGAAGAATATTGTCAAATATGAAGATGTTGTTTCATAGATGTACCTATGACTGGACCCAAGCTGAATGGACTCAGACAGACGCTCGGATATTCCCAGGTATAATCTCTACCACGGACATACTGGCGGGTCGACACTCCCGGTCGTTTCGGTTACTTGATACAGGAGACGGTCGATCAGTCCGCCGTCTCTTGTGTTGTCGCTGCTTGTCCTTTGTTCGCTGTATAACACTCCTTGCTAGCTTTCAGACAGGATACGCGTAGAGCCAGGGAAACGCCATAGTGGCACGTATTTCACTGAGACGGATGGTCGAGTGTACATACACTGAACCGCCAGTCAGGAGACCGGGGTTCGATTCCCGCCTTGGTCGACCATCCTGACAGGGGTTTCACGTGCTTCCCCTCTGTCGTTCAGGCCAATACTGGGATGGTTCCTTAACAACAGGCCACGACCGAGTCCTTCCCACTATCCAAAAAAATGCCGCCCTCGGTAGCTCAGTCAGCTGAGGCATCGCTTCAGAAACTGAAGTCCCCGTTGGGCATGGGGTCGAGTCCTGCATAAGGCATGGGTTTTTGTAAACGTCCTTTCAATCATCATCACTTCATAGTTTCATAATCACCTGCTCATTCGTACCCCCATATAACCTAGCTATTGGTGGGGTCGTTAAGCAAACAATAATAATCATCATCAACCATCCCAAGTCACATGATAAAATACCCTCTCATCTTCTGGAGCAACCTAGGTGTGTAGTTTCAGATTTTACTCGATAGATGTCTCGATAGACGCATATCATGCGTTTGCCTAGTTCACATACCTTATACACAGTATTCAATCAGGTCGGTCCTTCAAGCCAACGTCATCAATAATAGCAGGACATTATAGTCTGTATCAAGAGTTTTATCAATATTCGTGTGTAAAATTGAAACATATAACATGATGAATACAATTAAACATATAGGCCTACATAACAATAAAACGAAAAAAAAACGGAACAAAATTTACAAATTTGTTGAAAATACAATAGATCAAAGAAAATGAGAGATGAAAGTAGATTTCAAGAAGAAAAAGAAGATCAAGATAATGAAAAGATTCAAGGTTTTTTCTCCCCACTGTGAATGTTTGAATTGTTTTCTTACCCTGAAATTACTACCCTATTTAAGATTTGATTTGTTTGTTAAATGGATTGTTATATTTTAATTATTCTTTGGGGGTTGAGATCGCCCTAGTGGTGCCCTGTTCAAACGATCTCATCTTACATCCATAGCCTTGATTGGGAAACAATGATTATGCATAAAGTTTTTATGTTATTAAAATAAACGTAATTACAGTTATACTTCTAATAAATAGTTCGGAATGTTATGGATTGACATTTTGTTATTCGACGAATCGTGTAGTGATTGAATTAAAAATACTAATAATATTCATTTATTTAGCGTTTAGCTATTTGGATTACATACATTTATATAACACTCTATCATAAGATAATACAACTGAAAGGTGAAGGTCACCCGAGATCACGTGCGCTATCATTTACCGCCGAGTCAAACAAAGTTATCATTTATTCGCGAAAATATGTCAAGATAAAGACGAAGAGAAGAACAGATGATATGTGCTACTATCCTACATTGCTCGATAATGCTCTTCCAACGAATATTCGCTCCACGAAATCACGTCACAGTTTTAACTTCCATGCTAAAAAATGGTTCGCAACATTCCCCATACTGGAACTTAATGCAATTATCAACACTTGATTCTCAACGTTTCTATGCAGAAAGTATTGAGTAATAATACTCGTATTCAATTTAATTCTCCTCCTAGTCCTAGTTTTAGTCCTAGTTTTAATCTTCGAATTGGCTCTACTTCAAATGTACCTTCTGTCGAACCTGATATAGTGACAGGTTTTTATAGTGGAATTTTTGACTGAATTCCTTTTGCTCAGCTAAAATGTTTGCAGGGACCATACTATGTATTGATGTTAATATCACAATACTTTACCCTTATTCATCTAACATTACCTCATATTTATACATTTAAGCGTTAATTTATTCCCACAAATGTCTAAGATGTCTTCAGCCAAAGACACTTACCTTTCCATTTTCTTTCACATTTGATTGTTCACATTATTTGTACTTTAGTCTTAATTAGCTATGATTTGTCGCTGAGTCTACCTCTACTTGAAGTAATTTTGACACGGTGATATCTCCTGCCTACATTGCTCGATTTGATGCTATAATCATAATAATAAAACTGGAATGTTTGTATGTAAAGGCTTAAAATGCAATATCGTTGTTATTATAGTAAGATATTATTTTATATTATATTATTGAAACCTTAGAACTTGAAAACATTTTACCATACTAATTTAAAATATCTAGAGATTATATCGCATCCATTTACCTTTGTCTATTTATCATTCGACCTTTCATTCAAATTGATTAATCTTGTTACATACTATAAAATACCTAGAACCTATGTTTTATTTTCAAAATGTTATTTTGTAATCTGTATTCCATATATTATATCAACTATAGCTGTTTGTTTAGAAATTCCCCAGCACAAGCTTGCCTTATTGGGGAATTTACACTACTACCATTATACCACACTTATACATGTATAGATCAATAAAGTATCAGTATCAGTATCAGTATCAGTATCTCATTTGGCGTATCGACACACCAAGCCGTTCGTGCTAATTGGTGGTGGAGACGCTCGATCGGGTCTGCAATAGCAGGTGGCAAAAGCATCTGATAATCATCGTGTAAGATATCCTGTGGGAAATGAGACAATTTGTGCAATTGGATTTGGGGAGCTGAGAAAGTTGCCCATGTCGGTTGCGACATTTGAATGGAGATTGAAGAAAGAACCTCGTGCAGACGAAATGATGTGTGGCCATGTAATATGTTGATTCTGTGCATTTGTTTATTTGCTTTCATCATTTATGAGACGTAGCACTCGGCCACTTTTACAGTTCAATTTGTACTTGGAAACTTGTGGAAATCATAAAATGGACATAGAAATAAATAATGAATGAAAAAATGTATCTCACGAATTTCATTATAGGCCTAATGTATACAGATGAAGTTGAAAACCTACATGTCAAAAACGAATATCGCCAGTACATATAATTCAAAATCATCGGTTTCAAATCACATGATACATAGTTTTCATATTTAATCTGTAAGCCTCATTTTAATTGATTCTGAATGTTATTGTATTGTTAAATGTAATGCTGTTTTTCATCGCTTTCGATGAGGGGCCGAAGTGAAAAATCCCCATCAGTATATGAAACCAAACCGAACCAAACACGGATATTGGAGTCTGTAATCAACGATACCCAGTTACTTATATTATTCAATAATATGCGACAAATTAATCTTAAGTCTTGATCATGAAAACGATGTAACTCTGTCAGGATGGTCGGCCATGGCGGGAATCGAAGCCCGGTCTCTTGAAGGATGGATTAGCTTGCTAGCGAGTGATGACAGTTGATGACTGCTAGTTGTTGTTACTTGGTGGCATAGCTATTCATACTTGTGTATTGATGAGAGAATGCTAAAGGCTCGAACCACCCGTACGCCAAGTGTGTGGGTAGGACAAACTGTCGATCGGAAGCTTCATTTCTCGTAGGTAACCCGAAACTGCGGAATGTACGTTCGAAACTTACTGTCGTTGATGATATCTGATACGTGGATTCGGATATCCGAGCCACCAACCTATGCCACGCTAGTCGAAATTGACAGCTCGAAACAGTTGATCGTGGCGCATCGGCGTAACGCCCGCCAGCGTATTCAAGTATACTTACCGCGCCACTGTATTCAAGAACTACTTTATCGACTTCAATGCATCGTGTACCATTTCCTTTCCCTCAACCTGAAACCGGGTGGTACAACGATTCGCGATTAAAAGCAAAGTGGCTGACATCTGGTGGCGTTTTAGTGAACTGGTCGGAGGCGGATAATTTCAGAAGAATGGCGGAATTGTTAGGGAGTAGTATGGAACACAATAATAATTTTGGAGAGCCAGCAATGAAAATAAAAAGTAATAATACGTTTTGCTGTGTTCCACAGTGTAATAATAGGCCTAGAGCAGTTAATGGGCCATCTTTTCATTCATTTCCGCGAGACGTTATTATACGAAACAAATGGATTCGTCGGCTGCGAATTGGGAAGAAGGTGTCAAATTATATGCGAGTCTGCAGTGAGCATTTTGAAGCTGATGACTTATTTTATTATGGTAAGTGAATAATTATGCTATTAACAGTTACTAGGCACCGAATACTTAATCTTATCGTAAGCCTATGCTAGGCCTACTTGTAGGCTTATTTATTAGGCTAATGACAACTGTCATTGGCCCCTTGTTTACATTGGCCCTTGTCATTGAGTTTGTAGTTAGTTATAACTACAAACTCAATGCCCTTGTTTACAACTTATGCCTTAGCATTGAGCCTTAGGCATAAATTGTAAATTTAATTAAAAAGCCCTAGGCCTAGTAAACTTGTGTAGGCCTGAAACACACAGTCTTAGAGATAGTGATGGCTAATGAGAGATTTCGATAGCGGCAATAGCCTACCTAGCAGACTATATACTTAATGGCCTAGCCTAGACCTATTTGTCTTCTATCTGTTTTCAACGTCATGAAATGTGACAGTCTGTGACCTGCTATAATTTGTTGACCTCAATTTTTCAATTTAAATAGGTCCAACATCCACGGAAAAACGACTGAAGAAAACAGCAATACCATCGTGCAAGCTGCCTTTGGTCACACACGATACTATAGTCAGTGAAAAACAAAAAATTGCGAAGATGAAAAGAGCCGAGCGAATTGCCGAGAGAAATAGACCGATCTATGTTCAAGATGTGTCCGATATCCAAAGGTAGGCTTATACGAATGATGGAACGTGATTGTCTCAAATAAAAGTTGCCATTGAATAATCTGCTAACATTGCAGTTTGTTTTGTTATTACTTCAGGCAAACTAATTTTCAATAATAATTTGTAGGCCTAATCTAACTGCTCTTAATATTACCAGCAAACAGTAACCGCATGTAAAAGTACTTCCCTTATTAATTCTTTAGGCCTAATTAGTTCAACAAATTTGCTGTTCTCAATTGTTTTCAGTAACTGTGTTGGTGGTTGTACTTCAGTTAGAGATGAAGAGTTTACTGAAGCCGAGACAAGTCAAACCAGTGAACCTCAATGTGATGACGCAGTTACCAACAGATAAATTCATGCTGCAGAAGCTCTATTAGAGCTGCACACCATCTTTATCGAAGAGGAAAAGTAGTCGCAAAACAAAGTTGAGAAGACTATGTATATTAACGCTGCCTGTCACTGCCAAACACGTGGCACTTTGAATAAAAGTGTAACGTTGGTCGACATGATCAAGACTGATTTAGATTTGAATGCCTTCACTGGGATACCAACACTTAAACTCCTCGACTCCATCTCTCAAGCTGCAGAGATGTTGGAAGAAAATAATCAAGATTCTAAACTTCAACTTGATATTACTGAACGCATTGTTCTAACAATGGTGAAGCTGAAACTAAACATCACATTTAGATGCATTTCTGTTCTCTTTGGAATATCAATTACAACATGTATATCATATTTTAATTTAACAGTAGTCTTACTTAGCAGCCTAATGGAAACTGTAGTCATTTGGCCCAAAAAAGAAGATATTCTTAAAAACATGCCCCTTTGTTTTGCAAAGTATAAACACACTAGAGTTGTACTAGATTGTACGGAAACACCCGTTGAAAAACCTTCATGCTTGAAGTGCCGGTTGTGTACATATTCACACTACAAAGGTAGAAATACCATAAAATTCATGGTTGGTGTTGCACCAGAAGGTCTTATTACGTTTTGTAGTCTAGCATATGGTGGTCGAGCATCTGATAAAGCAATATACTTGCAATCTAACCTGATGAAAGAACTTATTCCATTTGCTGATGCCATCATGTCAGATAAGGGCTTCCTTGTAGAACCCGAATGCTTGAATAGCAAAATACACTTAATTCGTCCACCATTCTTAGGGAAAAAAAACAATTCACTGTTGCCGAGGGAGAATTGACTGCAGAAATCGCACAGGCCCGAGTTCATGTCGAACGATCAATTCAACGGCTGAAGATATTTCGAATCTTGAAAACGGAGTTGCCGTGGAGTCTTGTTGGTTATTTTGACAACTTCATCAGAATAGCAGCTGGTTTGGTGAATCTGTCAAATCCTATTCTTGCTATGGACAAGTTTTGAGTAAAATGTATTATGTACTTATTATGTAGCTTTTGATCACATATATGCATCTTTCACTAATATGAGTGACACGGTACCACTCCAAAAATGTTTCAAATATTGTGTCAAACAATAAACCATGTGATGAAAAACTTTGTTTGATTTTCTTATTTTCAAATGCAATAATTGAAGTACCAAAATCTTCAGGGCCACCTCGTCTTACGATTGAATGAAGTTTCTCGATTCAATTTTCATAACTTTATTTTCAAATTTTCTTCGATTATAAGTGATTGTTCTAATGTTTTCCGGATATTGCATGTCACACTTCACGATAGGATACGAAAACACTCTGAAAAGAAAGAATGCGTGACGCAAAGCGAGAAAAAACATGCACAGTTGAAGTCGCCACCCTTACACTATCAACCAGTATTATGTATTAGTGTTGATATTTTATTGAAGTTGAGAACCATTTCTTTGCTAATGGGAGAGAGTTTTGATTTATTAATTTCAGGATAATAATGTTCACAGGATAGCGTCGGGAATACTAGGCGAAATAACATGGTACACTATTGAACTGAATTATGCTTTTATATATTGCAAGTGTTAATGATTTGTATGTGTTGAGATTTTACTGACTATTATATAAAGTTAGAAAAGGTAAAATTTTGGTGAAGTACGTTATACGGAGACTGCTTATTAGTTCTGTAGCAAATATTGCGTCAAATGGCACTTTGACAACGAGACTTTCGTCAGCTACTTTAGAATATAGAACAAAATCACATGCCTTAAGGTTGCATAGCAGCATGCCCAATTGAACTTGGCCATAGTATTTATGTTTTTTTTTAAAATGTACAACATCATTGACGACAGAAACACAGCTGATTTTTCTTGCCATTTCCAGGCCACTTTCAGTCTTTCCTGCCTCTAAACACTTCACCTCAAGAAGGCACCCTGAATTGATTATAATTCCATCAGGGCTATAGCCCAACCACGGGGCATTGTGGTTAATTATAATACCAAAATTATTCACAATATGGCCAGTTTGGCGCACATAAGCATTTATTGCATTCTGTTCGTTTTTCAACCCGTAGGTGGTATGGGCATTTCCCTTGAAGGTGCTAAAAAATAGACTATTTAGTTTGGAATTCCAATCACGAATAACACTACTTGGCTTGCTGTACGTGAAGAGTTCATAGCACCGGCTACCTGTCACACGGACTTTCCTCTGGGCATGCCACACATCGCCAACTTGACCAGCAGTTGTGGCACAGATTTTGGCAGCTTCTTCTGCAGATAGCCTTACGTGGGTATGGTAAAAGTTCACCTCATCTGGTGTTCGACCTACAATCGCGTCACCGTCAATCTTCTTCGCTTCAGACATCAATGAATTTTCACTGGTGACATAGCCAAAAGCAGCCGTCCTTATTTCTTGAATGAATGAATGTTTGTTTTAAGGTGCGTCGACAGCGAGGTCATTTTGCACCGCGTCAATGTTAAAATAATAACCAATTTCTCAGAACGCTCATAGTGTCAAGTCATAATTGGGCAAGATGTTTGTATAAAAAACGACATCTTGCACCATTGGTTTAACATGAAATAATACAAATTAAAATAACCAAGGTCTGCACAAATGTTCCTTATAATCTAGTATCACAGATCCGGATTAATCAAACTGAGCCATAGGAAACAGCCTCAATAGCTAGATACTAATGTAAACTAATGCTAATATCACAAATTCTGATTCAAAAAAAAAAAAAAAAATAGGAAATAGATAACGACTACAGAACAAATAAAAACTGTAAACTAATACTAATATCACATATTCGGATTCACGAAACCAAATAATAGATAACAAGTACAATAACTAATAACAAAATGTAAACTAGTACTAATTTATATTAAAGCTCTTATCTAGATCACAGCCCATGCGGTATGGAGGATATAATTCGACGAACAGTCAAATTTACATTCAAAACTTATCCATCAACTTTGCGTCGTGAAGATACTTTAAAACTTTGTCTACCGACTTACTGTTGTTACATAAAATTGCAGGAAGATTATCTCCCATAGATAATTTTCTTCTGAGGTCTCTGTAAATGGGACAGTCGACTAAAATATGTTTGATGGTCAAAATTTCGTCACAAGTGTCACATTGAGGGGGAATCTTTTCAGGTGTAAATAGATATGAGTGCGTGAGTAGCGAATGCCCTATTCTCAAGCGGGTCAATACCACTTCCTCTCGCCGTGATTCTCGGACAGACGAGTCCCACGGTTCAACAGTGGGTTTAATGCCCTTAAGTTTATTGTTGACCTGTCGATCCCAATCGTTCTGAAACCTTGATTTGAATATCTGTTTGAAGTAGGCTTTAACGTCGGAGGAAGGAACGTTGAAATCGTCAATGTTTTGTTTAACAGTCGCCTCTCTAGCTGCCTCGTCAGCTATTTCGTTCCCCCTTATTCCCACATGCCCGGGTACCCAGCAGAACGCTATCCTGACATCCTGCAGGGCAAGGGTGGTCAGGAGCGTCTGCACTTCCCGGACAAGTGGGTGGGTTGGAAAAATGTCAGAAATAGCCTGGAGCGCGCTGAGAGAGTCAGAGCAAACGAGGAAAGCCTTGTCGTTGCGTCTTTGAATATGTTGGAGAGATTTTAGTATCGCAAAAAGCTCAGCTGTGTATACGCTACACAGTGGGCTGAGCTTGAAGCCCGAACATGTTGAGGAGCCAGAAATAAATGCACTACCCACTTCACTGTTAAGTTTCGATCCATCAGTGTAGTAGTGAATAAAACCTGGGTAGTATGTGCATAGCTCATTGAAAAGCTGGCAATAAACAACCGAGCTAGTAACTAGCTTGCTGTGCGCGGAGAGGCGCGTGTTGCATACAGGGCGTGATACAAGCCAGGGAGCGACAAGGGTATAGGACACAGGATACACCCTGGGGTGAACAAATCTCTCCTCTATGAACAAAGCATCCAATCGCATACCTGTAGGGAGTGTTGCGCTGGGTTTTGCACCATAAAGAGCGTGAAATCTCGGATTAAAAACAGTCTGGTATGTCGTGTGCTTCCTCATGCTGAAGAGTGTTGATGCATATGAGCAGAGCAGGTATGATCGGCGAATTTTGAGGGAAGGTTCACCAGCCTCACAATACAGGCTTTCTACCCGACTGGTACGGAGTGCTCCAATACACAGTCGGATACCTGTATTGTGGATGGTGTTGAGTGGCTTCAAGTAGCTTTCCCTTGCCGAGTCATACACTATACATCCATAATCTAGCTTCGAGCGCACCAATGCTCGGTATAATCGCAGCATGGTTGTTCGGTCAGCTCCCCATTTTGATCCGCTCAAATACCGAAGAAGGTTTAAAGATTTGAAGCACTTGGTTCTTAGTCCAGCAATATGGGCTTTCCAGTTCAACTTGGAATCAAACGTGACACCAAGAAATCTTGTTGAAGAAGAGAATGTAAGAGGTTCTCTGCTGAGTAATATACCTGGATCTGGTTGTAGTCCACGTAGGCGGTGAAAATGCATACATGTCGTTTTTGTTGTTGAAAACTTGAATCCGGTACAATCTGCCCATCTCTCCAACCTATTTATAGTCATCTGGATTTGCCTAGATGCCATTTGAGGTGAAGCTGACTTACAAAAAATCGCAAGGTCGTCAACAAATAGAGAGCATTGGACCGGCGAACGAACGCAATCTGCAATTCCATTGATGGCGATTGCAAATAAGGTACAGCTCAAAACTGACCCTTGCGGCACTCCATTCTCTTGTATAAAATTATTGGACACAGACTTTTGAACACGTACATAAAATCGTCGCTTAGACATAAAATTTGAAATAAAAACCGGAAGGTGCTCTTTAAAACCCCACTTTGACATGGTTTGTAAAATATTGTAGCGCCATGTTGTATCGTAAGCTTTTTCGAGATCAAAGAATACAGCTATCACGTGTTGTCTAGTGAGGAAAGCATCTTGAATATAGCTCTCTATTCGAATCAGGTGGTCATTTGTGTTACGATTTTTCCTAAATCCAGATTGCTGTACACAAAGGAGGTTTTTCCGTTCCAACCACCAGACTAGTCGGTTATTAACCATCCTCTCCATTACCTTGCATAAGCAGCTGGTCAATGAGATGGGTCGATAACTAGACGGTAATTGCTTGTCCTTTCCGGGTTTCAAAATAGGGATTTGGATTGCGTTCCTCCAGTTGTCAGGAAACACGTCCGTTCTCCAGATTAAATTATAGGTTTCAAGAAGATGATCCAATGAATCAGATGTCAGATTTTTTAGAAAAGAGTTATGGATTCTGTCATCTCCTGGTGATGAATTGTTAGAATTGCTTATGGCATGATCCAACTCCCATCTGCTAAACGGCACGTTGTAATCTTCGTGGTTTGCAGAGGTGAAGTTCAGCACTCTGCCCTCTGCAACACGTTTGTGCATCTGAAACTGTGCCGAATAGTGGCGGGAGCTGGACACGTCTGAGAAGTATTCCCCTATTGCATTGGCAATATCCCCAGGAGATGTAATGATTCCACCATTGACTTCTATTCCTGATATAGATTGAGTCTTGAATTTTCCGTCAATCTTCTTGACCCTATACCACACTTTAGTTGGATTCGTATTACAATTTATAGAGGACACATAATTATTCCACGAAGCCTTTTTTGAAGATTTGATGATATACCGTGCTTTCGCGCGTAATCTTCGAAAAGCAGTCAGGTTCGTGTCATTGGGGAATTTAATGTAGTTTTTCAAGGCATTTTTTCTTTTGTGTATAGCCACCTTGCATTCTTCGTTCCACCAGGGAACAGGGTTATGACGCGGGTTAGTCGACGTCAAAGGTATACTAGACTCTGCTGCTTTAATTATTATATTAGTTATACTAGATACTCTGTCATCAACATTTGCACCTTTAAATAAATCTCTCATATCAACACGAGTTCTGAATTGAGACCAGTCAGCACGGCGCAGGTTCCACTGGCGCCCATCGCTGCGGCTGTTGATGATCTGTGAGGAGATTTAGAATCAGTGGGAAGTGGTCACTTCCACAAAGATCAGTGTGAATATTCAAGTTGAACATAGGTGCAAGGGATGGGGAACAAACACATAGGTCAATTGACGAGAAATGCCCATTAAAAGAATTAAACCGCGTTCTCTCTCCATTATTGAGTATTATGAGATCATTGAAATTGAAGAAGTTCTCAAGAAGACGTCCACGAGGATTTTCCGTCACCGACATACCGCCCCACACCTGACTGTGGGCATTCATGTCTCCTAGCAACATGTAGGGACGTGGGAGTTGCGACACGAGGTTCTGAAGGTTACGTGTAGTAACAGGCGCCCACTCTGGTAGGTAAGTATTACAAATGGTAACAGGCTGAGGGAGAGCAACTCTAACTGCCACTGCCTGTAGTGGTGTTGTAAGCGGCAGTGGACTTACGTGACAGCTGTCATGGACAGCTGTGGCTACTCCCCCACGAGCTCTGTTACTAGTGGTGAGATCATCATGTCGAAATAAACTATAACTACGTAATAAAGGAGAGTCAGTTGGTTTAAAATGTGTCTCTTGGATGAACAAACACAGAGGTCTAAAAGTGGATATTAAAAGCTTGATCTCTTCCTTGTGTGTGTTAAAACCATTACAGTTCCATTGGACAAAAGCCATTGTGTAAACTGTATGTATAAGAGGCTTTGAAATATTAAAACAGAACTGTGAGAGGAAGAAGAAATTAATAAACTGTATCTGAATGCGCTATTAGGAGTAGACTACTAATATTACATCAATGTTCATTTCTTATTAACTAAATGCGACATAAACTTCTCGTTAACCTCACTCACTTTGTCTTTTTGTTTACAGAACTCGTTCCTTTGCGGAGCGCGTACCGTCTGCCAATCCATGCCACCTTCACTGCGTGACGGGGACAATGAGAGGGCTCTTTGTGAGGTAGGTTTTTTCACTGAACTAGGATCATCCTCATCGGGTTTTGATCGAGGTTGACGAGTCAGCTTTTTGGCATTAGCGGTATTTGACTGTGAAGCAGGAGTTGTTGACTGCTTTGCCAGAGACTGTTTGAGTTCTTTGATTTCTTTGTTTTGTGACTTAATGATATCTTTGTACTGTTTGGCTTGGTCATGCATAGCAGTAGTTTGCTCAGCGAGTTGCTCTCTCAATGCAGCCATCTCCGCTGCCTGCGTCGCCATCATTTCTCTCATCTCCTTGAGAGAGTTCTCAACCGAGACGCTGGGGAGGAGCTGCTTAGCAATTTCAAGTTTCTGCTGTTCAATAATTTGTTTTAATGAAGCTATTTCGTCAGAAGTGGATGTACCCTGAGACACGACCTGAGAGAATGATTTTGAAGATGGTAAAGTGGGATATAAGCTATTGTATCGTTTTCTAGCTTCATAAATCGAAATGTTCTCCAGTGTCCTGATCTCTTGAATTTTCTTTTCTTTCCTCCACTGTGGACAGTTTCTGGACCATGCCGGATGGTCACCTTCACAGTTGACGCAGTGAATTGTTTGGGTACAGGGTTCTGGTTCATGACTTTCTGCTGAGCAGTTACCGCATAAAGCTATTTTGTGGCAATCATTGCTGGGATGACCATAACCCTGACATTTAAAACATCGCCGAGGGTTTGGTATGTGCGGTCTTACAGGCAGGCACACATATCCGGCATGGATTTTCTCAGGAATACATGGTGTAGCGAAAGTCAGAATAAGTAAGGGTGTAGGCTGGAGCGTTCCGTTTCTCCGGGAAATCGCACGGTAGACGTCAGTTACGTGTTGTGAAGCTAATTCTCTTCTAATTTCTTCGACATCAACATTCAAGAGGTCGTGACAAAATATCATGCCCTTGGATGAGTTGAGGAATGTTGGGGCGTTACTTCGATGGGGAAAAGTCCAAAGGTTTTAGATTTTAGCAACAGGCGCGTTTGATTACAAGTAGCCGTCTCAACTAACAATGTGCCGTTCCTAAGAACTTTGCAACTCTTAATGTCACCAGCTAGACCTTGCAATGCCTTCTTCTGTGCAAAGAGTGATACATCCTTGAAAGATTTATTCTCTTTCGTGATTTTAATTATTAAGAAACGTGGTTCGATGGATTTGGGGACATTATCAGTAATATCAATAGGATCGTCCATTAGGGATCTCATCCGTTTCTTGGTTTGATTTGAGTCAGGGCTTATAAGGGGAGGGGTTTGTTGACAATTTGAGGTATTCATATATTTGGGGACAACCAATCACAGTTACTTGGCTTACTTTGGTGAAGTAAGGGACTCAACTAACCCATGTTGGTGCTACCACATAGGGCCTTGTAAACAATACCGGGTCCACCCCATGCTAGTAGCATGAAGTGGAGCCGGTAAATGACTTCCCGTTCAACAAGTGGCGGATAGGAAAGTGCCAATTTTACGTCCGGACGCTTATGAACGCAATCGGTCTTTTCACAGAATAGTCGGAAATGGTATTGTCGTACAAATCCTCCTATTAAGCTATTACAACCGACGCAATTCATTCACGAGCCCAATTACAGTCATAGCCAATCACTAATTGGAATCATATCCTGTGAATTGCTGGTGTCGTCAACGGTTGTGGGTGATTAAGCATGAGGAGGGAGTTGGCGAGAAGAACGAAAGTGAGAGAAGACACAAGAAAAGAAGACGAGAGATAAGGAAAGAAGTGAGAGGAAGACGCAATGCTCAGTACTCCCTCCACATACTCCGGTCACCAGAAGGAACCCACTCGACCGACGCTCCGAACTTGGTCTGGACCCTCACCCCAGACCTTATCGCCATCGGTGAAACTGCTGGGAGCAAATAAATTGCTCCTGACGATAGCTCTGGGGATCACTGGGCCACGCAAGCCCCCACACCACGTCAAGGTGTCCGGATCCTTCGAGGGGGCCTTATCTCTTCCATGATTGCATCCGTTTCCACAAACTCCTCTTCAACAACCGCACCCGCTTCCACGAAATCCGGTGCAGGACATCCAACTTCCACAACATCTGAGAAGTTGGAACTGCTTGGCAACTTGGCACGGCAATTAGAGAGATGTATTCCAAGAGCACAGTCTGGTGCGCCTTAAACCAGAGAAACATCTAATTCTCAAATCTTGAAGGATCGACTTGTACAACAAATACCGTAACCTTGGATGAGTTAGAATGTAATACCGAATGTAAACTCACCTGCCAACAAGGTGTTACGCAGCAAGTCCAACATTTCCGGAGTCTTTCGGCGAGGCGTGAAACGACCATTATACGGTTGCTTTTTTTTCTCTGTGTGGCAAAACTTCTGGAGAGGTACCGCTTGGTACATAGCTTTTGCCTGGGCTTTTATTTTTCCCCATTGCTGCGTAATGTCTGTGCAGCTCAAATCTTCTGAATTACTCATTTCCTGTCTAAAACAGACTAGAATTATTAAAACAACCTAGAACATCTTGTGAAGCAAACCAAAACCAACTTTAGAAATCTACCCAAAACAGACTGGGATTAAAACAGAATAAAACCAACAAACCACTAAAAACCTAGTAAAACAGAGTAAATCGGACTGAACCCAATTAAAATTCACTAAAATATACTTGAAACATGTAAATCAATGTAGGCCTACAAATGCATAGAATTGATTTTAGACGAGACATACCATACTAAAACTTATTGAAAACAAAACACGTAGGCAGCAAATACAGCAGTGTGCATGCGAGTAGAATTACCTACCAATGCAAGTGATCGGCCTAGACTTTTAGCAACGCTAAAGCGTAGGGTATACACATTGCCATACCTACTATTCGACCATTTGTTCATAACCACGCAGTCCACGCTAAACCATACATACATACGCAGCAAACTATAGTAGATACTTTTGGTGCTTCTCTCCAAGGAGCGACAAAACACAATAAGACCTCACAAGTACCTACGGTAGCTAAAGCCTGTCGGAATAAATGAATGAATGTTGGGTTTAGAGGCGCGTCGACATCGAGGTCATTTTGCGCCTGTACGCTGTAATGAGCCGTTTGCTGATCATTTGAAATGATCGTGTCCGGTGATAATTTATTACCATGATGATCATGAAACCAACAATGGGTTGAAAACAACACACGAGGTGAGTTAGAGACACAACATTAAAACAGTTACGTGAATGACGTAAATGGTCAAACACAAACTCCATAAACATGAAACAAGTAAACAAACGCGTGTATGATGTAAAATGTCATACACACATTCTGACACAACATTGAAGACTGTGGTATGAAACGTCATACAC